>JAQBSW010000455.1:0-202706 GCA_029291075.1 Eudiplozoon nipponicum
AATTGCAGTTCAAAAAATATCGATTAAAACTGCTTGAGACTAAAAGAGATTGTTCCTAAAATCACAGCTAAGAGAAATATTGTTTAAGGACAGAGTTAGAATATTTGACCTTAAAAAGCACAGCGTTTGTAAAAATCGACCTTCGTTGGGTTGTAACACGGAGTCGCGTGTTACAGGGAAACATATTGAAAGAATAATAAGCAGTGCTAAGAACAAATGGGCACTAACAAATAGAAATATCTTATCGAATGGTATATAATTGAAAATGTATATAATTTGGATTAGACCCATACTAGAATATGTTGCCGTTACTTGGAATCTATTAAAAATGCCTTATCCAACAAGATAGAAGCTGTGCAAAGAAAAGTGAAAAAAATTGGCCCTGTCTGCTGCATTATATACGCCAGTAGATTACAGTTTGTATCATTGCATAATTTATGGTTTTGGAGGCTGTGCAATTGAATAAAAGTTTTCCATTTCTACCAATGGACTGGTGCTTATATGAATTCAATAGGAAAGATTCATGAAGTCGGAACTAGATCAGGACATTTGGCGATCTCTCCTCCTTTGGAGAAAAATGTTGCGGGTGTAGAGGCTCTAAATCTATTGTAATCTGAGAACCCTAAAGATGCCAGATCGTTTTCAGACCTTAATAGTATAATTGATTCTGACACGAGAGTATTCTCATTCATATCTATTAAATTCATTCCTGCCATATCTTGAGCTAAATTTCTAATGTCCTCAAACTTAAGATTAGCTTCCATGCTGATCGTACTTAATTATTAATTTGATACTTAATGTTAGGCAATCGGAATGTGAAACCTCTCACATAACAAGACACCCGAACAAATAACCTGGAAAGAAATAGACGTGAAAAATGGAATTATTAAATTACCTGTTCCAGAACGTCCCCAATATGTACGATTCAAAAACAACGAGTTAGCAGGAATATTGTAACACGCGGCTCCGCGTTACAACCCAACGATGTTCAATTTTGACAAATATAGTGCTCTTTAAGGTCAAATAATCTAACTCTGTTTTTACACAATATTTCACTTAACTGTGATTTTAGAAACAATCTCTGTTAGTTTCAAGCAGTTTTAATTGAGATTTCTTGAACTGCAATTTTAATTGTAATTAATAGGGTTTTGTTTATTAAATATACACACCCGCGCGCGATACGCAGGGAAGATGAGATGGATTATAGTGCCATAGTGGAATTACTCTTCTTCTTTGAATTATTCGCAGTTTATACAAGTGATTTACTGTTCGTATATAATTTTACGTATCAGAATTTCAGAGTACAATGGATTATTATAATTAAATAAGTTAAAACCATAGCAAACAGTGGATTAATTATTTGTGAAGTTTTTCTCATTCCAATTTTTACAGGATTTTAGTCTATCCATCATCAGTGACCACTTATATTTATATCATCATATATTTTCAATCGGTTACATGTATTCATCACAATTCAGACGTGTGTGAATGGTTTATTAATTGTGTTGACAGTATATCGTTTTGCTGCCGTCTAGAGCACGGACAATTTTGTTTAACTGTGACTTGTGTGTAAGACATTCAACTTTGTTAACAGTATTTCGTTTTGTTGCCGTCTAGAGCACGGTCAATTTGGACTAACTATGAATTTTTCATGCAACATTGTGTACAATACATATGTGATCATTCGAATTAGCCTTCTCACATCACCCATCGGGAAAAGGCCGGGGATTGATCATAAGCACGGATCTCAACAGCAGCTACCAATTCTATGTAGGGAGATAGCAACCCCGCAAAATACCCCTACATAAATGGTGCCCCGTTTCGTCGAACTCACAGCCAGCAAAGAATTAATAAACATCAAGATTTTGAGAACTTCAAGCACTTTGGATGAATGCCACGAAGGAAAGTAAATTCTAAGACACATATCACAGAAAAACACCCTCTCGAGATCACAATGCTCGAAGACAGCCGCACGATGACGGGTGAGGACGATGTTACACTGCCATCTATTCTCGACAACACTCACACACATAAGATGACGTCCAGTTCAGGAAATGCAGGAAGCCCGGTGGTGAGCCCAGCAACAGACCGCACCAACACATGGACACAGTACAAAATATGCCAATTCGATCCAGACTACCTTGACGAGTGGGTCGACGATGTTACTTTATTGGCCAAGGTGTCCAATATAACAGACGAGGGCTCAATATTTTTGAGGGCTTGGGAGACGATCCCAATGTCTTTCAGACGCGGACTAAAAGATATTCTGCATCAATACACTGAGGGCACATATGCGCAGCCGTGGCAGAGCCTGCAACGTGCCGTCAGGCAGCGCTTGACACCAGATCGAAAAGACAGGCTTACAGAATTAATGAGCCAGAAGTCCCTAGGTAGCCGCACGCCTTCTGAGCTATTTAGTGAGATGAAGCAGAAAGCCTTGGAATTCAACCTGCCCAAGGAAATCTTAATGCGACTTTTCATACAGAAGCTCTCGCCGGCACTCCAAATGATGGCCTCGTTTCTGCGCGAATCCGTCGAAGTACAAGACGACGTTCTGTCGGCACGTCTAGACAAGTGGTGGAAGAAACACCACTACAGCTAGCCTGCCCCAGAGAAAGACCACATCACTTCAAGACTTTCCGAATCACAATCCACCGCATCATCAGCCGGAACAAATATCACGAATGAACGCCTCATCAGCCTGCTCGAGAACCTCACCGTCAGGCCAAATTTGGCCTCCGTCGATGCCGTCCATAATAGAAGCGACCAGAGCAGGCGTGACCAGCGTCGACCACCGTCCTGGAATAGCGCCAGGAGGTCGACGTCGAGAGACCGGGCCACATTTCCACATTTACTGGCGGAGTGGTTTCCGAATCACCACAGCTATGGCCACTTCACACGTTATTGCCTCAGAAAGGGCTGTACATTCCCGCGCACAGACGCGAAGTTCAAGTGGGCGCGGTCACCCTCAACAACTCAGGATCCGCCCATAGAAGGTTCGGAAAACTGCTGGTGTCAGCCTCCTCTGCGGCAGTAGAGGCTGAGCATCTCAATATCGTTGGCCGCTCCATGTATCATGGCTCGAAGAACGTTGGTTTCGCGGTTGAGCGATATCAAACTATTGCATTTACAGCGACGGCTCCAGTCAAGTCATGCTTCAAACGCCCAAATGCCAGCAACCAGTCTCATCGTCAGTTGCCACTATCAACATCCTTTCTCATCTGTGAAGCAACATCTGGCGAATAATTTTTCATAGACACTGGATCAGATGTAAGCTTACTACGCCACAATTATTTCGAACCTACCAACCCTGTCGACACCAGCAATCTGACCTGTGCCAACGTCTCCAATATAGCGACGTTTGTGGTACGAGCACACACAATCTCGTTCTCCAAATCAAAAAGATGTTTCAAATATCCTTTCATCATTGCTAATATGACAAGAAACATCATTGGACGTGACTTTCTCGACAACTTCGACCTTACCATTCGTCCTAGAACACGGGAGATACGTACTTCAGACAATCAGTTGCTTTCATCAACACTAAAACATGCGACTCGCGCCGAAGCAGTCTCATCCATACAACTAGTTCCTACGGTTCCTCATGTACCGGAATTGGACGTTGTTTTAAAACGTCATGAAGAAATTTTTAAACCTATCTCCTTTATGCCCGATCTCAAGAGGAAGAAGCCATCACAGTCCATTGCATCATCTCGTCGAAACCACTTCCTCAGCCACCTCGTGAACGTCCTTTTGCACCACACAAAATAAGGCTGCCGAGCAAGAATTCACCATGCTACGTCAACAAGGCATCTGTACACGATCCAGCTCACCTTATGCGTCGCCTGTGGTAGTAGTACCAAAGAGTGAACCAGCAACATTCAGGGTGTGCGGGGATTATCGTATTCTCAATTCTTGCACAAAGTCTGATTCGTACATCCTGCCAAATCCAGCTGACCTACTCAGATCTGCTATTGGTCATGCTGTGTATTCAAAACTTGACCTAGTGAAAGCTTACTATCAAGTACCGATGGACAAAGACTCCGTATCATATACTGCACTCAGATTCACTGGAGGTGGCACTCACGAATATCATTATATGCCTTTCGGTCTCAAGAATGCCTCGCAAACCTTCCAACGCGTTATGGACGAAATACTATATGGTCTACCATCTGTAATTCCCTACTTAGACGACATCCTGATATTCTCCAACTCAATGTCCGAATATATACAGCATATTGATATTCTACTCACACGTCTAGAAGACTATGGCCTCCGACTTCATGACAACAAATGTGTTTTTGCACAAAAATCAATTGAATTCCTCGGTCATCTAATTTCCGAGAAAGGCATTATACCTATACCTGCTAAGGTTCGTGGTACTCAAGATCTACAGCCTCCAACCACCGTTGGAGCATTACGACGATTCTTGGGCAAGATGAACTACTTTTCTCGATTCTGGCACCTTTTCACAAATATCTCGTGCCAGAAAGCCGTTTTGTCAAGAAATCACAACTGATTCAAATCAACGTGGACAACATGCAGGCTTACGAAGATGCCAAAAGGGCCTTAAGCAAAGCGACCATGCTACATTCTCCTGATTGGACTCAAACCTTTTGAATCGATCACTGACGCATCCGACGTTGCCATAGGCGCAGTACTTCAACAGTCCATCAATGGCATACACCAACCGATCGCCTTCTATTTGAAAAAGCTACAACCTCACGAGACGCAATATGATACATTAGGAAAAGAGTTAATTGCAATCTACCGGTCGATCCTACACTTCCACACATATCTGGATGGCCGAAAGTTCAAGATCTACACAGACCATCTTCCTCTAATCTCGATGCTCAGAGGAAAGAAAGAGATTTATATTCACGATGTGTCAACTGACAAACTGCACGAATACACGAGTATGAATATAAAGTCACTCATGTCAATGGTCCAGAAAACGTGGTCGCAGACTCCCTAAGCCGTCCTGCAGAACTCTGTGCCTCTATCCTGTGTCCTTCACCTATAAGCACTCAGGAATTGCAAGCAGCACAGCAAGATGATCCAAATGACCCGCTGTTCCGCGATGTTGACCTATCAGGCGGTAAAGAAACGATAACTCCACCTGCAGACAGTTTTGCTGACTACGGACTGACGCCCCACATCTCATCAACAACCGAGCCAACTGACGCCGTCACGCCGCCGCGAAATACAGAGGAACCAGAATCAGAGTTGACAGAGCCAACATCAGTTGTTACACGGTACGGCAGAGCAATAAAACCTCCTGTAAGATTAGCTTCCTTCATTGTGTACTAATTTTCATTGTAGGGGGTGTATGTAACACGCGGCTCCGCGTTACCACCCAAAGATGTTTAATTTTGATAAATTTAGTGCTCTTTAAGGTCAAATAATCTAACTCTGTTTTTACACAATATTTCTCATAACTGTGATTTCAGAAACAATCTCTGTTAGTTTCAAGCAGTTTTAATTGAGATTTCTAGAACTGAAATTTTATTTGTAATTAATATCTCGCCTCCTTTTTGCTTTCAAACCCTCTAATTACCTCACCCACTCGACAAACGCGGGACAAAAGAGATCCAAATCGACGCTGACCACTCCATCCTCGTCAGCGAGTGGACAATCACCCTCATCAGCTCAAGAAATCGCCCCGCCCGCCAGCGGAAAGCCCCCGCACGCTTCTCCTCTCCGATCTAACCATCCCTTTCTCAGAGAACTCTCAGCAATTCTAATCAATTGCAGCTCACTTACGCCAAAAATCAATCAACTACGAGCTTTTCTATCCTCTAACGAGATAGACATATGCTTTCTTGTTGAAACTTGGCTGTCCCCTTCCGTCCACTGTGATGACCTTTTCCTCATTCATGGTTACACGTTCCTTCGTAGCGACAGAACTATCGGTCGTGGGGGCGGACTAGCTGCCTATGTCCGATCCCTTCTCATGCCCAAACGTTTGTCGACATCGAACTCTCAAGGATTGGAATTTTTCTCGTTTCAGCTACAAATCCATAACCAAAGCATATCTACCTATGTTGTCCACAGACCCCTAATCTCTCACTCATCGACGACACTCGCGTGGCCCAACTTCTATCTACTTTTTTCTCTTTAAACTCCTATCGTTACGTCGTTGTGGGTGACCTCAACCTCCCCATGGTAAACCGGCATAATATAACTTCTGAAAGTCACCCACTGCTTCGACTCTTCGCGGACAACCTGTTACATCAATTCGTGCATTTTACTACTCGAGGGAACAACCAACTGGATTTTGTACTCTCCAACAACGAGGTGACTGATGTTCACTCTCGGGAGATCTTCCCTAATCTTGATCACTGTCAGGTATCCTTCCTCATACCTCCCTTATCCTTTACCCCTAGAGAAGACACCCAGTCATTCAGGCGTTGCACCAACTGGGAAGAATTCCGCCGACTCTGTGACGCCGTTAACTGGAGGGACCTCTTTCTCCCAAACAATCTCTCCTCATGCTTTTCCGAAGTCCATGACATCCTATCCTCCCACTTTAAATCCGCCACCTCTATTCAACACATACACGCGATGAATAAGTTGAACACTCTGTTTAAGGCACGCGACAACCTCGCACGCAACTCTCGACTACGCACATCCTCACTTGCCCGCGCCCTCGCACTGAGACGTATCGATGGGCACATTAAAATGATTATTAACAAACAAGCGCTCTACATCGAAAGACGCATCCGCTCAGCTGCTAACCCCCGGGCAAAGTTCGCTATCATCAAACATCAATTGCTGCAAAAGCCCAAAACCTCGTATATTAACTGCTCTCAGTCAGACGACTCCTGCTTCGCCAACGATTATCTGACTTATCTTCTCGACTCCTTTTCCACTCCAACTCCGCCTGTCGTGATGTTAGACAACGGAGACACCGAGAACCTACGCTGGTTCTACGTCTCACCGGCTTTCGTCGCCAAAGTAATTAAAGACATTAAATCTAAACACCAATTTGATCAACATGGTGTCTCGGTCAACATGATTGCTCTTCTAGGCTGGAACGTCTTCTCTCTGATTGCCGATATTATTAATCATTGTCTCGAAACCACCTAACTTCCCCCGGACTGGCTTAATTCGACGATCTTTCCTATCCCTAAAAAGGGCACTTCGTCGATCTCCTCATTCAAAGATCTCCGCTCCATTACTATCGTCCCTTCTTTCACCAAAATCTTCGACAGGGTCTTATACAACCTAATCTACCCCTTCATTAAGGCTCATGTAAACTTCTATCTCCTTGATGATCAACATGGTTTTTTGAATGGCCACTCCTCTTTCACCAACTTAGTTAGTGTTCTCGATCATTGCTACTCCTCCTTCTCTAAAGGTCTTGAGTGTACTCTCCTCTTCTTGGATATATCTAAGACCTATGACTCGCTGTCATTTTCAGCAGTATTTCAGAAGCGGTATTTGCGGTAACGTTCTCAATCTTATCAGTTACTATCTCCGAAACCGATGCGCGACAGTAAAAGTCGGCAGTAGTCACTCGAGGCCAGCCCATATCCGATCCGGTGTTCCCCAGGGCTCCGTACTTTACGCTCGCGCACATACAGGTTGAAGACAACCTTTTCAAGCTGTTCAAATATGCGGATGACATGGTTATCGTATTCATATACCCCACAGCATCCAACCCCTCCTTACCCCTTATATCGGAGCTCCTATCCTCGCTCCACTCGCAGCTCAGCAGAATCGGCCTCAAACTAAATCCCACCAAGACTCGTCTAATGAAACTCTCCTCTGATCCATTCTGCTCTATCCCGGTTGCAAATTATCCCCTCGACATAGAAATAATAGATTCGGCCAAACATCTTGGCATTCATTTTTCAAAATCCCTAGACTTCTCCCCACACCTTACGCACACTACTTCCAAACTCTTCAAATGGGCCCTTCTGATATGCTTTAAGACTAACAACCCCATTCTCCAACTCACGTTATTCAAGGTCTACGTTCTGCCCCTCATTTCCTACGCCAGTGAATTCTACTGTCCTCTCACTCTCGCCTCCTCGTACACTATTGAACAGGTATCCTCCAGATTTCTAAAGCGAGTCTTCCCGCAATGCCAAAATTATCGGGAACGCCTACTCCTGGCAAATCTTCCACCGCTTTGGTTCACCCTTCACCTTCGAGTCATTTCTTTTATCCATAAGATCACAACTTGCTTACCACTCTCCAACTTTGCCCACCCAAGTCACCACTACGCCACACGTTCTAGTAACTCTTCTATGCAAGCTAACCATACCCCCACCATATTTAAAAAAATCTATCTCTTCTCCAAAGCCACTAATGTCTTCAAAGCTCTTTCAACATACATAAAGCTCCTACCCCAGCACGAATTCAAAAAATCAGCCCATCAGTACTTCTTCAACAAACTTCTTATGATACGACCGATTGGAAATGAAACTGGTTCCTTCTCAATCCATAACATTTACTTCACCCCAGGCTATTCTCTTTACCAACTTCGGAGGGCGAAATCCCTCAGGCAATCATCTAATCTTCCACTTTACCTCTCTGGTCTTAATCTTTTCTTCTCGACTCACTGATACCACTTCTCAGCCCATTCCTGACCCCATCATATCCACGTTGTGGATACTTTACTACGTTTTGCTCATCCAATTCTTTTCTTTCTTGTTTCAGCGAAAGACCGGAAACTCAACAGCCCTACCGATCCACCAACGGTTCGCTTCGTACATCGACTCCCCCTCGTCTTCTTTCAATCACAACCTCGTTTTACAGATGCTTCCGACCCCTGCAAGACTCACTAGCTTCAATGCAGCAGATTCCATCCAGGTCTATGCTATGCTCCATCAACTCAATCTCCACGACAATGGACTCCAATGGTCGACGTCTGCCTCCGGTCCGCCATCATTTTCGATCTCACACTTAAACTCATCTGTCCGGACCCAACTTACCCCGCCTGGATGCTCTGACACTTCATGGACTATCTCCAATTGATCTTGTCTTGTCAAATGGAACTTTGTTTTTATTGTTTTTCACCAGGTTGAACTATCTTGATGTTAATGATAACTTTTCCCTTCATCAAACCCTCCCCCTGCTATTAAATACTTTGCTAGTCAAAATTCCATTCACCTCAACATATCCTACTCTTGATTTGTTATTTCAATGGTAGGGCCAGTTGGCCTTTCATGTCAAATAAATGTTTTATTATTAATAATAATAGGGTTTTGTTTATGAAATATACACACCCGCGCGCAATACGCAGGGAACATGCGGTGGGTTATAGTGCCATAGTGGAGTTACTCTTCGTCTTTGAATTATTCGCAGTTTATACAAGTGACTTACCGTTCGTATATAATTCTACGTATAAGAATTTCAGAGTAGAATGGATTATCATAATTAAATAAGTTAAAACCATATCAAACAGTGGATTAATTATTTGTAAAATTTTTTCATTGAAGTTTTTACATGATTTTAGTTTATCCATCATCAGTGACAACTTTTACCAGTGACTTTATTTATATCATCATACATTTTCAATCGTTTACATACAGTCATCATAATTCAGACATTTGTGAATGGATTATTACTTGTGTTGACAGTACATCGTTTTGCTGCCGTCTAGAGCACGGACAATTTAGTTTAACTGTGACTTGTGTATAAGACATTCAATTGTGGTAACAGTATTTCGTTTTGTTGCCGTCTAGAGCACGGTCAATTTGGACCAACTATGAATTTTCCATGCAAAATTGTGTACAATACATATGTGATCATTTGAATTAGCCTTCTCACATCACCCATCGTGAAAAGGCCGGGGATTGATCATAAGCACGGATCTCAACAGCAGCTACCAGTTCTATGTAGGTAGATAGCAACCCCGCAAAATACCCCTACAATATATTGTGGAAATCATGTAAACCTAAAATGGAGGAAATGAAATAAACGCAGCTCGCCGAGAAAATAACTACCAGTCGCGTACAGACAACCGAAACCAAAACTACGCACTATTCAAAGTATATATTCTGTCAAGTATTTAAACAAAGAATGTTCTAGAAAATAAAAAAATAATTTCTTTTTAAATAAAATTCGTTTCAATCAGCCAAGGTGGTTTAAATTTATCACTTATCGTAACTTTAATTTTGTCGGAGGAAATATCTTCCTCCACACGAGGAAGTTATTCTCTTTTTCGAAAATTTACAAAATTTACAATCAATTGTCAAAGTGGCTTAGAGAAACGCCTCCATCTAAGTAGTCTTCTAATTTTTTATATACTGAACTAAATATAATCCTGCTGATATTTTTAATTTTGATTATGATAATACTTTCTCGTGGTTGAATTATACACAAGGATAATTGTGATTATACAACATAACTTCTTTAGATTTTTATTTTCACGATCTGTATTATTAAAATTGAATTGTTATGCAATATATCATCATGTTACTCATTAATACATATAAATTATTGCTTGTCAGGATTATCATATTTTGCATAATTCTACATTCGAATTAAAACCTTAATTTTTCTTATTTCGATGACGATACTATATCTATTTATATAATCGAAATTTTTACAAATGCAATTAAATTATAAAACCGATCGTTTTCCATTATCATAATAATTATTACAACCGAATTTTCAGATTTTGATATATTTTACATTATAACTACAGAGAACTACTTATCTAGACATACATTTGAAATGTGATTCACGGCGCGCGGTTTGAAATGGCTCAGATTTTGTCGCATACCGATCTTGAGAAAATCGTTTCAGACCTTCAGAACTCTGTGAAGGCGCTGAAGGATGAGAATAATCGTATTAAGAATAGAATGCCAAAACTTAAAACAGACGTTGATGTGTATACGGCAAAATTGGAATTAGCGGAAAAGAAAAATGAATCTTCAAGCGCACAAATTGTTGAATTGACTGAAGTGTTACATATGAAATTAGATAAATTAAAGATTGATGTTCAGCCATGGGTTGAGTTGGCTGAAATAACAGTGGAAGATAACACACCAATCAAGAATAAAATATCAGGCGAAGAAATAATAAACATATTAGCGAATGAAGTATCAACGCGGATTAGCAAAAAAGAACAACCATTTTTATTTAATCTTGATGAAAATGCTGATTTGAAAGATGTCGAGAAATTAAACGTCCTGATCAAGGATGAGACGCATGCTGACATCGCTAAATGTTTTAGAGAGGGAAAAAGATTCGATCGTCCAAGATCAACGGTTATAAAGTTATCAAAGAGGCCAACAAATATGCAGATCGAGGCCATCAATAAAAGGAAAGGTGAGAATCCGAGTTTTCATAGCATATTTATTGGACGTGACAAAACATTTCTCCAACGAAAGTTGGCAAAAGCAAAAAAGCTAAAGAACAACCAGGAGCGGAAGCCATCTACTTCTGACCACGATATTATAAGGAATTTATCGAGAGAAGATACAATAACAAAAAACGATGTATCATTACTAAATGTTGTGGACAGCGGGGGAGAAGAAGTATGGCCTCAAAACCTGGGAAACGAACAATAAAGAAGCCAACAAAGCTGAATCAGTAAAAGACGATAATTAATTAGATAAGTCGTATTCTACATTTACTTTATTTTGTGCCAACTTTTGAAGTGTTAGGAACAAAAACTTTTTGCTGTGTAATTTTATAATAAGTAATGATTTTGATTTTATAAAATTATCTGAAACCTGGCTTAATAAGGATATTGAAAACCATGAATCTGATATTCCTCACTATTCTTTATTCAGAAAAGACAGATCGCTGGATAAAAGAGGTGGAGGAGTACTCATTTATAGTAAATCTGTATTAAAGGCGAAAATTTTGCATACTAGTGAAGATAATGCTATCATTGATTTTTTATCTATACAAATTTATTGTAACACGCGGCTCCGTGTTACAACCCAACGAAGGTCAATTTTTACAAACGCTGTGCTCTTTAAGGTCAAATATTCTAACTCTGCCCTTAAACAATATTTCTCTTAGCTGTGATTTTAGGAACAATCTCTTTTAGTCTCAAGCAGTTTCAATCGATATTTATTGAGCTGCAATTTTATTTGTAATTAATAGTGTTTTTATAAAATAGACAGAACCGCGCGCGATCCGAGAGGATCACGCGGTGGACTATTGTGTCAGTGAATTTATCTCATTAAATCGGATTATTCGTTACTATGAAAATGATTGATTGTTTACTATAAAAACCAAGGAGTTAAACATTTGTGAGTTGTTTGTCATTTAAATCTTTAAACGGTTTACACAAAACATTTTCCTTTATGAACAAATAATTTTACTAGGCTCATATTATCATGTATCTTTAATCGTTTGACTACTCATTACAATCCAGACATTTGTGTAAGAATAACCAATTGTATGTAAAACATTTTCTTTATAAACATAAATCATTTTACTATGTTCATATTATCATGTATTTTCAATCAGTTGACTATATTCACTTCAATCCAGACATTTATGCTAAACATTTCACTTTATAGACATAAATCACTTTTATTTTTGCCGTCTAGAAGACGGACAATTTAGTTTAATTGTGAACGGTATTTAAAACATACTTTTGCATTAAAATCTGTATTTTTGCCAACCAACTCATTCAATTCGGATTAACAGTGAATTATATTTATATATGCTGCATTGTGTGCAATATATCTATGAAACCTTTCTTCAGTCTTCTCATATCAACCATCCGAAAGGGATCAGAGACTGATTGGGTGCACGGGTAGTAATAATGGCCACCATTGATATGTAGTAGGGGTAAAAAATCACGAACTAGAAAGCAACTCCGCAAAATACCCCTATATTATGGCGCCCCGGTTCGTCGAACTCAAAGCCAGTAAGGAATTAATAAACAACTAGATTTTGAAAAATTCCAGCACTTTCAATGAAGGCCACTACACACGTTATTTCCTCGGAAACGGCTGCACATACCCGCGCATAGACGCGACGTTCAAATGGGCGCGGTCACCCTCAACAACTCAGGAGGATCCGCCCATGGAAGGTTCGGAAGACGGGTGGAATCAGCCTCCTCGGCGGCAGCAGAAGCTGAGCACCCAAAATTGTTGGCCGCTCCACGTCTGATGGCTCGTAGCACGTTGCCTTCGCGGTAGAGCGCAATCAAACTATTGTCTTTACAGCGACGGCTCCAATTAAGTCATGCTTCAAACGCCCAAATGCCAGGAATCAATCTCATCGCCGGTTGCCACTATCAACATACTTTCTCATCCGTGACGCAATCTCTGGCGAATGAATTGTCATAGACACAGGATCAGATGTAAGCTCACTACGCCATAATTATCTCAAACCCACCCATCCAGTCGACACCAGCAATCTGACCTGCGCCAATGGCTCCAACATAGCGACGTTTGGGGTACGAATACACACAATCTCGTTCTACAACTCAAAATGATGTTTCAAATATCCGTTCATCATCGCCAACACGACATGAAACATCATTGGACGTGACTTTCTCGAACACTTCGACCTAACCATCCGTCCAAGAACGCGAGAGATAGAGGAGCCAGTATCAGTGTTGACAGACCAAAATCAGTCGTTACACAGCATGACAGAGCAATAACACTTCCTGTAAGGTTAGCCCCCTTCATTGTGTACTAATTTTCACTGTCGGGGGGGTGTATGTAACACGCGGCTCCGTGTTACAACCCAACGAAGGTCGAATTTTACAAACGCTGTGCTCTTTAAGGTCAAATATTCTAACTCTGTCCTTAAACAATATTTCTCTTAGCTGTGATTTTAGGAACAATTTCTTTTAGTTTCAAGCAGTTTTAATCGATATTTCTTGAACTGCAATTTTATTTGTAATTAATAGTGTTTTATAAAATAGACAGAACCGCGCGCGATCCGAGAGGATCACGCGGTGGACTATTGTGTCAGTGAATTTATCTCATTAAATCGGACTATTCGTTACTATGAAAATGATTGATTGTTTACTATAAAAAACAAGGAGTTAAACATTTGTGAGTTGTTTGTCATTTAAATCTTTAAACGGTTTACACAAAACATTTTCCTTTATGAACAAATAATTTTGCTAGGCTCATATTATCATGTATCTTTAATTGTTTTACTACTCATTACAATCCAGACATTTGTGTAAGAATAACCAATTGTATGTAAAACATTTTCTTTATAAACATAAATCATTTTACTATGTTCATATTATCATGTATTTTCAATCATTTGACTATATTCATTCCAATCCAGACATTTGTGCTAAACATTTCACTTTATAGACATAAATCACTTTTATTTGTGCCGTCTAGAAGACGGACAATTTAGTTTAATTATGAACGGTATTTAAAACATACTTTGGCATTAAAATCTGTATTATTGCCAACCATCTTATTCAATTCGGATTAACAGTGAATTATATTTATATATGCTACATTGTGTGGAATAAATCTATGAAACCTTTCTTCAGTCTTCTCATATCAACCATCCGAAAGGGATCAGAGACTGATTGGGTGCACAGGTAGTAATAATGGTCACCATTGATGTGTAGTATGGGTAAAAAATCACGAACTAGAAAGCAACTCCGCAAAATACCCCTACACTATCATTGATTTTTTATCTATAAAAATTGATAATCTAATCTTAACTGCGGTTTACAGATCGTCTTATGCTACTTTATATGATGGTCAAATATGTACCTATTCTTTTCAATCTATTTTTGACTGTCATGGCTATAATATAGTGGTAGGTGACTTTAATAAGTCACATAACTGTGAAATAATCAATTTTTTTCTAAACATGATCTCAAGCAGATAATAAATGAATCAACTAGAGGTTCGCAATGCTTAGATCATGTATACTTATAAATTGAAACGGTGAAATCACACAATTATGGTGTTATTAACTATTTCAAAGAATTGGATCACAAAAAAATTATTTTAGAATGGAACATCTTGAGTAGCAAAACACAGAAACTTCATTTTGAAAATGCACACGTGCACTGTTCCAGAATCAACTGAAATGTTTTAGAGAATTAAGCATACTGATTGATTATGAAAGTTTTTATTTCTTGAACACTGACGAATTTGTTTCTTCTGTTTCATCGTTATTATCTATTTTATTTCAGGCATCTACGTTTACGGACATTATACCTAAACGAATCAATAGGAAATTATATAAACTAAGAATTAAACGAGATAATATAATAAAGTGTAGTCTTATCAATAGTATTGAACAAGTGAGGTTAGATTTCATTGATAACGAAATTAATTAATCACTGCTGATAATTCGTCAAAGATCAGAACGAATTATTTTGGCCAAAATGAAGAGTAATTCTAGACTAGGATACAAACTCCTCACAGATTACAGTAAATATAAGGAAAAATTAAAGCTTATATTACCTGTGAAAAAAACTGAGTATGATTTTCTCTGTGAATTGGATGAAGTATTTGGCAATTTGATATGTAATCCACATAATGAAAGCAATTTCATGGAACTACCTGATCCTTTGGGAGACCAGGAACCAGGACTTGTTATTGATAGTGATGAATTGATAAAATTAATGTTAAAAATAAGATAAAAAAACAAAAGTATCACCTTAGTATTTCGATTGATAACCTGCTTCAATTACCCTTAACTTTTACGAATGCGCTCTGCAACTTTATAAATAGAATTTTGAAGAATGGAAAATTACCAATCGATATACTAACGATAGTAGCTAAACCGTTGCCAAAAGTAAGTAAGCCAACGTGCGCCAGTGATTATAGATTAATCTCTATTATCCCTTCGTTTTTGAAGATAATAGAACGATTGATACTAGATCATTTAGAACGTATGTTGTCGGCTGATTTTGATATGTCCCAACAAGGCTTTACAAAAGACAGGTCGACAACTACTAATATTCTCTCTATGCGGAAACATGTAATTACATTAGATGAGAAAAAGTTAGATGCATTAATTGTATTTATAGACATCTCAAAAGCTTTGACTCTATATCTTTTGATGCCATTTTGAATGAGATTAATTTATTGAATATTGATCCGAATATTTTTAGATTACTTAAATACTATTTATATAATCGAAGAATAAGTATTCAAGTAAACGATTTGATATCAAAATGAAAAAGAGTAACAAATGGAATTCCACAGGGATCAAGTTTGGGGTCAATTTTATTTAAAATCGTATTTGCACATTTGGAAACTAAGATCCTTAACGGTCCAATTGATCCAAAAAATGTCGAATTCTCCAAAATAATGTGACATTAGATTTGTATATTTGAGTTGATATTTGATTACACTAGGGCTGAGAATAAACAATAAAAAGTCGAGAGTTTTAAAAATAGGTAAGAGAACAAACTTTTATTATGTTTATTTTCATGATGATGTGATCAATGATGTGTTTGGGATTAAACTTATGCAAGAAATAAAGGATTTAGGCACAACTATTCAATGTACAGCTTCTGCTGAGAGACATATTGAAAGTATAGTAGGCAGTGCCAAGAAAAGATGGGCACTAATAAATCGAAATATCTTATCGAATGACATAAAACTTAAAATGTATATAATATGGATTAGGCCTATATTAGAATATGCTGTCGCTACTTGGAATCCATTAAAAAAAGGGTTTGTCCAATAAGATAGAAGCTGTACAAAGAAAAGTTGTGGAACAAATTAGTCCAATCTCCTACACTATATACGCCTCTAGATTACAGTTTGTATCACTGCAAACTTTGTGGTTTCGGAGGATTTGCTATTGCATAAAAGTTTTCCACTTGAACCAGTGGACTTGTGCCTATATGAATCCGATAAGAAAGAGTCATGAAGTTGGAACTAGATCTGGACATTTGGCAATATCTCCTCCTTTGGTGGGGAATGTTGCGAGCAAGTTATTCTCATTTTCGAAAATCTACAAAATTTATAACCGATTGCCAAAGGGGCTTAGAGGAATGCTTCCATCTAAGATGTCTTTTAAATTTTTATCTACTGAACTAGAAAAAGTCTATAATCCTGCTGATATTTTTAATTTTGATTATGATAATACTTTCTCATGTTTGAATAAAAGTCAAGGATAATTGTTATCGGAAAGAGAATTTCTTGAGATTTATATTTCCAAGTTTTGTACTATTGAAATTGAAATGTTATGCATTATATAATCATGTTAGTCAACTATACATACAATCAAATGCTAGTCATGGTTCTCAATTTTTTGCATAATGTTACACTCGAATTATACCTTAATTTTTCCTATTTTGATGATGTATCTATTATTCTTTACAGCCAAACTTTCTGATATTGATATATTGTAGAGTACAACTAGTGAGATATACTTATCTACATGAGACTAATTGCACATTTTTATGTGATGTGACAACTTTTTTTTATATTCTACATTTACCAATATTATTATCTTTTTGCTGGAACATGTGGGGTTTGAATCCAAATAAAAATATTCTATTCTAATCTATTCTATATATGAGGAGTTAATTGATGTCCAATAAATTAATTAACCTCCACATTATGGTGTAACGACACAAATTAATGGCCGACATATTGCGTAAATTAAATTCAATTTTATTTACGTTGCACCAATGCAAAAAAAAGCGAAGCTTGCCGTTTTACCAATAGTTTGCAAGTAAGCATGGCATGCTATTTAAGCACGGCAATTTACCATGCAAGTCAGTTGTGGCATTTGCATTCTACCTTGCTTCACGCGTATGCGTTCTGTCGGCTGTCAATACCTACGCTGGTGATATTGATAGTTTCACCAACAACTAACTACATCCGTGACTCAACTTGTTGCGGTATACCCAGAGAGACGAGGCCAATTAAGTGCAGAACCTGCAGGACGTTATCCACATCGTGATTACAGCTCAACCACGGGAACGACAACTCAACCAGAGTCCACCCAAGGCTCTAGGACATCTTCACACTCTGAAGACTTCAAGAGAACGCATTACCAGGCCCTCTTAAGGGCCCCCATATCAGTAACTAATCTCTATTCAGAGCACCTTAACCGAGTTTGTAACGTCGTACGGCATTTAATTGAAGCCGGGGCGTTTACATTACTATTAATTAGTTTAAAATCAAATGAGATAATATTGTCTAAACTAAAAATTAATCCAAAATTGTACTACAAACGTCTGAATGTCTATTGCAAATTTAAATATAGAAGAAAACCTATGAGGAGCTTAATTCATTTTTAACTAGGTATTAGGTATTGCGAACCTAGTTCCAAATTAGTTCAGTGGTGACCAGAAGGATAAACCAAAGTCAGAATGAACGGAAAGTGTAATCTCATGCAGCATTCGTTTCGTGCTTACTGGCGACTCATCAGTGGGAACCGGTATTACGCCCTTTAACCACAATATATTTTGGTGAAGAAGTGGGGAAAATAGGACGGTACAATCTTTTAGACGAAGGTGTAAACTTGCAATAATGAAGCTAACATCATATAAAGTCTTCGACAATGCAATTTAAACGCTAAATCACACTGTATAATATATATACCGAGTCTGTAAATGATACTAACACTGTGGCTATTGTGTTAGTAACCGATACCAACATTGTAGTACCGAAAAGGTACATGGTACTAACATGATGGATACCAATGTATGCTATAGTTCACCAAAATTGAGAATTACAACTATTTCTGAACACATATTACTCCCGTAAATCCATACACTTTGGACTAATTCCGGCTCCTACTGATGAGTCGCCAGTAAACACGAAACGAATGTGCATGAGATTGTACTTTCCGTTCTTGCTGTCTTTGCTTTATCCTTCTGGTCACAACTGAACTAAGTTTTTACTAGATTCGCAACACCTAATACATACTTGCATATATATTAGTTCTTCGCAACAAACAGTATTTAACGGTTAATTAATTTGTTGGACATGAATTAAATTAAACAATTTTGGACATCTGACGTTATCGCTGATTTCATAAAACAATATTGTGCTTTTAAAAAATATTGGAATTTTGACTTGTCTTTGGTGATTATAATAATAGAGTCTGAAATTTTGAGATGCTGGTGCGTTTTGCTACGTGATCCTGGCTTGAGACAATTTGCTAATAAAGTATTGAAATTTGTAACCAACTATTATTCTTAATTCACGCTTTTGGAAGGATCTCAAATTCGCTTCAGGTAATTAACGAGGATATTTGTTTTCAAGGTCTCCACAATTTCGTTTTATCATCGGCGGTTTTCAGCGTATCGGTTAGCATACTTATTCTCATAATATATATTGCAAGAAAACTTATTTTAAAATTATGGTCAGTTTTGAAAATAAGGAGAATGCAGAGAAATTGGCAAGTGGACTTAAGAAATATAGTTTAAAATAGCTCTGGGGAATTTAAGTGTTCCAAAATAGACGATCATACCGCATGTAGGAAAAGGCTCATATTTGAATAATTTTGTGTAATCTACTTGATAACAGTGTATTTTAATTCGCTATACCCATTTAGAAATAAAATTTTAATGAATGCCATACTACCATACGTTATCAGGAGAAATAATGCTAATTATTCCCCATTAATTACTACGAACTATTTTATTATGAAAATAATCGATAAATTCATATTAGAATTAATAATAATAATAATAATACATTTATTTGGCATCAAAGGCCAACTGGCCCAACATTGAAATAGCAAATCAAGGGTAGGATATGTGGAGGTGAGTGGAATTGTGACTAGCAAAGTATTTAATAGCAGGGGGAGGGGAGGGAAAAGTTATCATTAACATCAAGATAGTTCAATCTGGTGAAAAATAAATATAAGCGAAGTTCCATTTGACTAGACAAGATCAATTGGAGATAGTCCGTGAAGTATCAGATCTTCAAGGTGAATGTGAGATCGAAAACAAAGATGAAGATGAAAAGATGGCGGCCCGGAGGTAGACGTCGACCGATGGAGTCCATTGTCGTGACGAATGAATTGATGGAGTCGGCAGGATTGAGGCGAGCGAGTCTTGCCAGGATCGCAGGCATCTGTAGAACGTGATTGTGATTAAAAGAAGACCAGGGAGAGTCGAAGTCCGAAGCGAACCGTTGGTGGATCGGTAGGGCTGTTGGGTTTCCGGTCCTCCGCTGAAACAAGAAAGAAAGAAAAGAGTTGGATGAGCAAAACGTAGTAGAGTATCCACAACGTGGATATAATGGGGTTAGGAATGGGCTGACAGGTGGTATTAGTGAATCTAGAAGAAAAGAATAAGACAAGAGAGGTAAAGTGGAAGATTAGATGGCTGTCTGAGGGATTTAAGCCTACGAAGTTAGTAAAGAGGATAGCCTGGGGTGAAGTAAATGTTATGGATTGAGAAGGAACCAGTTTCGTTTCCAATCGGTCGTATCATAAAGAAATTTGTTGAAGAAGTACTGATGGGCTGCCTTTTTGAATTCGTGCTAGGGTAGGAGTTTTATGTCTGTGGGGAGAGCGTTGAAGACATTAGTGGCTTTGGAGAAGAGATAGATTTTTTTAAATATGGTGGGTGTATGGTAGGCTTGGATAGAAGAGTTACTAGAACGTGTGGCATAGTGGTGACTGGGGTGGGCAAAATTGGAGAGTGGTAAACAGGTTGTGATCTTGTGGATAAAAGAAATGACGCGAAGGTGACGGGTGAACCAAAGCGGAAGAAGGTTTGCCAGAAGAAGGCGTTCCCTATAGTTTTGGCATTTCGGGAAGACTCGTTTTAGAAATCTGGAGGATATCTGTTCAATAGTATAGGAGGAGGCGAGGGTTAGAGGACAGTAGAATTCGCTGGCGTAGGAAATGAGGGGCAGAACGTAGACCTTGAATAATGTGAGTTGGAGAGTGGGATTGTTAGTCTTAAAACAGATCAGACGGGCCCATTTGAAGAGTTTGGAGGTAGTGTGTGTAAGGTGTAGGGAGAAGTCTAGGGATTTTGAGAAGTGAATGCCAAGATGTTTGGCCGAATCTATTATTTCTATATCAAGGTAGTAGTTGGCAACCGGGATAGAGCAGAATGGATTAGAGCAGAGTTTCATTAGGCGAGTTTTGGTGGGATTTAGTTTGAGGCCGATTCTGCTGAGCTGCGAGTGGAGCGAGGATAGGAGCTCTGATATAATGGGTAAGGAGGGGTTGGATGCTGTGGGGTTACTGAATACGATAACCATGTCATCCGCATATTTGAACAGCTTGAATAGGTTGTCTTCAACCTGTATGTGCGCGAGCGTAAGGTTGAAGAGAATAGGACCAAGTACGGAGCCCTGGGGAACACCGGATCTGATATGGGCTGGCCTCGAGTGACTACTGCCAACTTTTACTGTCGCATATCAGTTTCGGAGATAGTAACTAATAAGATTGAGTACGTTGCCGCAGATACCGCTTCTCAGTAAGGCGGATTCGATTGCTGAAAATGACAGCGAGTCAAAAGCCTTGGAAATATCCAGGAATAGGAGGGTGCACTGAAGCCCTTTAGAGAAGGAGGAGTAGCAATGATCGAGAATACTAACTAAGTTGGTGGAAGAGGAGCGGCCATTCAGAAAGCCGTGTTGATCATCGAGGAGATAGAAGTTTACATGAGACTTAATGGACGGGTAGATTAGGTTGTATAAGATCCTGTCGAAGATTTTGGTGAAAGAAGGGACGATAGTAATGGGGCAGAGATCTTTAAATGATGAGATCGAAGAAGTGCCATTTTTAGGGATAGGAGAGATCGTCGAATTGAGCCAGTCCGGGGGAAGATAGGTGGATTCGAGACAATGATTAATAACATCTGCAATCAGAGAGAAGACGTTCCAGCCTAGAAGGGCAATCATACTGACCGAGAATCCATATTGATCAAATTGGTGTTTAGATTTAATGTTTATAATTGCTTGGGCGACGGAAGCCGGAGAGACATGGAACCAGCGTAGGTTCTTGGTGTCTCCGTTGTCTAACATCTCAACAGGTGGAGTGGGAGTGGAAAAGGAGTCGAGAAGGTGAGTCAGATAATCATTGGCGAAGCAAGGGTCGCCTGACTGAGAGAAGTTGATAAACGAGGTTTTAGGCTTTTGCAGCAATTGGTGTTTGATTATGGCGAACTTTGCTCGGGGATTAGGAGATGAGCGGGTGCGTTTTTCGATGTGGAGCGCTTGTTTGTTGATAGCCTGTTTAATGAGCCCATCAATGCGTCTCAGAGCGAGGGCGCGAGCAAGTGACGATGTGCGTAGGCGAGAGTTGCGTGCAAGGTTGTCACGTGCCTTAAACAGAGCGTTCAACTTATTCGTCGAGTATACTTGTTGAATAGAGGTGGCGGAGTTATAGTGGGAGGATAGGATGTTATGGACTTCGGAGAAGCACGAGGAGGGGTTGTTTGGGAGAAAGAGGTCCCTCCAGTTAACTGTGTCACAGAGTCGGCGGAACTCTTCCCAGTTGGTGAATCGTCTGAAAGGTTGGGTGTCTTCTCGAGGGGTGAAGTATAAGAGAGGTAAGAGGAAGGATACCTGACAGTGATCAAGACTAGGGAAGATCTCCCGAGAGCGAAAATCTGTCACCTCGTTATTGGAGAGTACACAATCCAGTTGGTTGTTCCCTCGGGTAGGAAAATGCACGAATTGGTGTAGCAGGTTATCCGCATAGAGTCGAAGCAGTGGGTGACTTTCGGAAGCTAGATTATGCCAGTTAGTCATGGGGAGGTTGAGATCACCCACAACGACGTACCGATCAGAGTGTAAAGAGAAAAGAGTGGAAAGGAGTTCGGCCCCGCGAGTGTCGTCGATGAGTGAAATATTAGGGGGTCTGTAGACAACGCAGGTAGATATGCTTTTGTTAAGGATTTGTAGCTGAAACGAGAAAAATTCCAAACCTTGAGAGTTCGATGTCGACAGGCGTTTGGGCATAAGTATGGATCGGACATAGGCAGCTAGTCCGCCTCCACGACCGACAGTTCTGTCGCTACGAAGGAACGTGTATCCATGAATGAGGAAAAGATCATCACAGTGGATGGAAGGGGACAGCCAAGTCTCAACAAGACCGCAGATGTCAATCTCGTTAGAGGACAGAAAGGCTCGTAGTTGATTAATTTTAGGCGTAAGTGACCTGCAGTTGATGAGGATTGCTGAGAGCGCTTTGAGAGAGGGATGGTTAGATCGGGGAGGAGAAGCGTGCGGGGGCTTTCCGCTGGCGGGTGGAGCGAGATCTAGGGCTGATGAGGGTGACAGACCGCTCGTTGACAAGGATAGAGTGGTCAGCGTCGATTTGGATTTCTGTTGTCCCGCGTTTATCAGGTGGGTGAGGCAGTTGTAGGGTTTGAAAGCAAAAGGGGGGCGAGATATCTGGGCTCGAGGGGGCACTCGGAAGCTGCGTTGAGGGGGCGAGCAGGGACAGAAAGATCAGGAGCTGGGGCGCAACAGTCCAGGGTGGGGTCGATGATGGATTCAGTAGGGGGGGACGAAGTTGATGGGGCTGGGTCGAAGTTTTGCTTGGTCTTAGTAGACTTACGTTTTTTCGGTTTCTGGGTCATAGCATCTGTCACAAAGGTAACTTGTCGAGGGGATGTGGACCCGGCGGACGAGTTTGGGAGAGAAGATGCGTTATTAGGAGGCTTAGCGCGGCGTGGTCGGCCACGACGACGTGGTAAAGCTTGTGATAGTGTGGGGGACTGGTTGCGGAGTAAGGGCTAAAGGTGAGTGGAAGGCCTTCAAATCGGGAAGGTGTGAGTGGGGGTGGACTGGAGGAAGGTGCGTCACCAAGGAGTCCGCCGTGAACTGAACGGCTTTTCTTTGGATTGCTCCAGCCCGGAAAGGCGTGATGAGCTGGAGGAGGGGTGGTGTCCGGTGTGACAGTTTGTGCTTTCTCTAGAGTCCTCTGTAGCAGAGTGTAGTCTCGCTTGAGTTTGACTTGTCCGGATGTTAAGATGGGCGAATGTAATTTCAGATGACAAACCCATCGTCAGACAGTCTTTTGTGCGAGGAGAGGAGATCTCTTTAAGGTGGCTAAAGTTTTCCCCTATTTGACTGATGAGATCTGAGGCCAGATCGTCCTTTGAGAGTGGGGAGTGCGGAGACCAAAGAGGTTTCGCTTGTTGTGGTTTCGCAGGGCAACCTCCCTGGCTACCCCATTCAGAAACGCATCCGCTTGACGCAATAAATGGGGCTGAACGGAGGAGACTGAAAGGTTGCCAGTCAGTGCTCCAAGTAATCCTGTGATGTCCGCCATTTGCTGTTGGAGATCAGAAATATTGGAGATAATCTTTTGGGTGAGGAACGGGGAGATGGGGGCTGGCGACGAAAGTTGGTTCATGGTGGAGTTAGATAGAAGAGTAGAATTAATGTTGATTACGGTAATACTATTAAATACCCACCCATTCTTACATATCTAGTGTTATGTTATATTTAGAGAACTCGATATTTTTTGGATCTATTCGAAAGATGATATGTAAATCATCAGCAAATTTGCAAACTCGACCTTAGATTGTAAATATGCAAATATGCATTTAAATAAAATTGGTCCTAATCTTCATGTTTGTAGAACACCACTTGTTACTTTTAGTGGTCTTGGTATCAAATTATTTACTTGAATATACATTTTATCTATTTTATAATTAAAATAAATAATATTGTAACACATGGCTCCGCGTTACAGCCCAACGAATTTCAATTTTGAAAAATATTGTTCTCTTTAAGGTCAAATAGTCTAATTCTGGTTTTACACAATATTTCCCGTAACTGTCATTTTCGCAACAATCTATGTTAGTTTCAAGCAGTTTCAGTTGAGATTTCTTGAACTGCAAATTTAATTGTAATTAATAGAGTTTTGTTTAATAATATTACACACCTGCGCGCAATACGCCGGTAGCATGCAGTGGATTTAGTGACTTTACGATCAAAGCCAGGATTTATACATTTCGTGTGATCTAAAAATTCCTACATAACCACTAACAGTTCAATTAAGACTCTCTGGATTTATATTTTGTGTAGTTCTAAATCTTTTTTCCGAAACTCTACAGTTAAAGGGTTGTTGTAAAACTGCTGCCTGTTTACAAAACTGGTTACCTTTGTGCTGGATAACATGTTAAAGCATTGCCAAACAGGCTTTCAAACATCACCCTTCGGAAAGGGCCATGGACTAATCATGAACGCGGATCGTAATAACAGCTACCAGGTATTAGGTAGGGGGGCATAACCTCACTAAATAGACAACTAGCCAGCAGAACCTCGTACATTAACTACAAAACTTTCTACAGTATAATATAAAAATATTCGGATCAATCTTCAATGAATTTATCGCCTTGAAAATAACATCGAAATATAATAAGTTAAAATTTTGAGATATCTATAAAAACTATCAATGCATCCAACTTTTCTCATCAAGGGTAACTACATGCTTTCACATTGTAAATGTAATAGCATTTATCAATCGTTCGTTTGTAAAGTCATGTTAGCTTGTATCAAAATCAAACGCCAACATAAATTCTAAATGATCCAGTATCAGTCATTCTATTATCTTAAAAGAATGAAAGGATAATAGAGATTAGTCTATAATAATTGACACACGTTGGCTTACTTACATTAGGCTAATAGTTTTATTATTATGTAAATTATTAATCAAGGGTGACCGCGGTGATTTTCTATCAGGATCAATTAATAGAAATGCAACTGAAGTGTAGTCTCATCAATAGTAATAAAAAATGAGGTTAGATTTGATTGATAATGAAATTAATTCATCACCGCTGAAAATCCGCCAAAGATCAGAAAGAATTATTTTGGGCAAACTGAAGAATAATCCTAGACTAGGATACAAATTTCCCACAGATAGCAATAAATATAAGGATAAATTATAGCTCATATTACCTGTGGATGAAACTGATTATGAATTTCTCTGAGAATTGGATGAAGTATTTGGCAATTTGATATGCAATCCACAGAATGAAAGCAATTTCACGGATCTAACTGATCCTTCGGATAACCAGGAATCAGGACTTGTTATTGACAATGATGCATTCATAAAATTAATGTTAAAAATAAAATCAAAACAACAAAAAGATCACCTTGGTATATCGATTGACAACCTATTTCAATTAACTTTTACTTTTCTGAATGCGCTCTGCAATTTTATAAATAGAATTTTGAAGAATGGGAAATTACCAATCATTATTCTAACGATCTGTGGGGGCCCTTAAAAGGGCCTGGTAAGGCGTTCTCCTGAAGTCTTCATAGTGTGAAGATGTCATAGAGCCTTGGGTGGACTCTGGTTGAGTTGTCGCTCCCGTGGTTGAGCTGTTATCACGATGTGGATAACGTCGTGATGGTTCTGCAATTAATTGGTTCGTCTCGCTGGTTATACCGCAACAAGATGAGTCACGGATGTAGCCAATTGGTGGTGAAACTATCAAATCACCAGCGTAGGTATTGACAGCCGACAGAACGCACACGCGTGACGGAAGGCAGCATGCAATTGCAACGACTGACTTGCATGATAAATTGCCGTGCTTAAATAGCATGCCAGGCCTACTTGCACACTATTGGTTAAACGGCAAGTTTCGCTTTTTTCTCATTGGTGCAACGTAAATAAAATTGAATATAAGTTACGCAATATGTCGGTCATTAATTTGTGTCGTTACAACACTTTCCTCTCTGAAAAAAAAGGAAAAAAATTCTTCTCTGCGAGGCTAGATAAGAAATGCATGACGGAGTTCGAACCAAGTTAAACAAAAATATGATGAACCCATAAATGCTGGGCTTAAATATGCTTGTTGGTTGCTTCAACAATGATATGATGCCAGGTAACCACTAGGAATTGCTACAAAAATCGTTAGCTCTAGTGGTCGGTCATAGCACGTGAGGCAAAATAGAGCAGTGTAAGTTTTTGGAGCCGCAGCGTGAAGATTTCGAGGTAAATCGCCTCTGAATTTGCCAGGTTTAAGTTAAAACCTAAGCAGGTCGGATCGTTGTCAATGTGTTTGTATACGACCAAAGGAGCTAGAGTGCTCGACGTTGTGGTCATGACATTTGTAGAGTGGTCTTTGTGCAATTGATAAAGTTGAGATATGCATTGAAAGTGGCCTGTACCATGATATGAAGCTGATCACTACTTAGTGTTGCTACACGAAAGCGTTAGCTCTAAGTAGCTGGTCATACCAAAATAGGTAGTGTAATGTCATGTGTGAGAAATACATTATAATATAAAAATATATACATTAAAATCAAAAGTAACTGCATAAAAATATGTACACAAACATTGCCTCAGAGATGGCATAATACCAAAGAACTGTTAAAAAATGCTTCACAATTGTTAGCTAAGAACAGCTGGTTATGCCACGTGAGACAAATACGAAAAATAACGAAAGGTTAAAAAATTTTGATAGTTAATGTTAATGTTTAAATAAAATCAATTACGCGCTATACAAAGCAGGATATTGAGATTGTGAGCAGACGGAGCCTGAGACGTGTGTAGAAGGTTGAACGCTCTCAGGATCAGGTGGTTCGATAAACGGTTTTAACCTGTCTATGCTTACTGATGTCGGTGTAGCGCCTTGCATAATAATGAAGTATTTTGGTTGTCTGAGCAAAATCGGGTAAGGACCGCGATACTTTGGTTGTAGTGGTGCAACAGCATTATTGTTGCGAACGAGTACTCTCTTGCAGCTGTGGAGCTGTGGGTGAACGAAGACTGGACGAGGCGTGTGTCTCGGCTGCTGTTCGGACATGTTACCGAAATGAAGTCGAAGGCGGGTAGCTTCGTCTTGTGGGTCATCTTGTGCCGGTAGTAGACGTGGGAGCTGACTAGGCAGGCGTAGATCCATGCCATACAAGAGTTGTGACGCAGACGTTTTAATGGATTCTCGAGTACGAGAACGCATGGCCAGCAGAACTAAAGGTAGTGCATCGACCCAGTTGCTATTAATGGACGAGGATGCTAAAGCTGCTTTGAGTTCCCTATGCATTCTCTCTACCATGCCATTAGCTTAGGGATGGTAGGCAGTCGTCTGGCGTAAGATGCATCCTATGTACTACAAGGTGGTTTTGAAACGATCAGATGAGAAGCAAGTGCCTCTGTCCGTGATGACCTCATTGGGAACACCGTAGTTGGATATCCATGCAGAGATAAAACCGTTAGTTACTTCGTCTGCAGAAATGGTGCCAAGAGGTAATGCCGCAGGACACCGTGTAAATCTATCCATCATAGTTAGAAGGTAACTGAAACCTTGAACCTTTGTCAGATGAACTATGTCGATGTAGACGATGGCTAGGCGAGAAGTAGATCGAAAATGTTGCAACTTAGAACGAGTGTGTCGTGTGATCTTGTTTTTCTGACAAATATCACACTCTGAGACCCATCGTTTAACATTCTGCCTAAGTCTGTGACCCCAGAAACGATCTGTAAGAAGTCGGACAGTCGCTTGGCTTCCTGGGTGAGAATTTGAGTGAATTGAATCGAAAACTTTTCTCTGAAGGCTGGTCGACAGAACTGGCTTGTTGGGCTGCGTACCCGTGAAGTAAACAATTGGTAAGCCTTCCCACAGACAGCATATGAACTTGGTTGGGTGACGGGCTATTGATCTTTGAATGTGAATGTCACCGCGTTGTTCAGTTCGCGGGAGAGTTGGCGTTAGTGCAGGTTCACTGAGTGCCACGGAGTTGACAGTGAATGGTGACGGCGAAGGTGGTTGTAGAGAGACGTCTGGCCTGGACAGGGCATCTGGAATGAATTTCTGTTGCCCTTGACGTGAAAGACGTCAAATTGCCATTCGCTTAGACGAGAAAGCTGTCTTTCCACTCTGTCAGGGTACTTGGCGATAGATGAAGTTGCGTTTCGAAGTGCGCTAACTAGTAGTGCATGATCTGTGAAAACAACAAATCTGCTACTGCCAATGATGCTGATAAAATGGCGCACTACGTCGTGGATAGCGAGAAGTTCTCGGCCGAAAGTATCGTACCTCGTTTCTACTGGTTGGAGAGTACGCGAGTAGAAACTGATAGGCTTCCGAACTCCGTCGATCTCTTGTTCCAACGTGGCTCCAATAGCGAATTCAGAAGCATCTGTCGTGAGTAGAAATGGCTTTTCAAAATCTGGATGCGTTAGCATTGTGGCATTTGCTAGCGAGTTGATGGCAAGTCGAAGTAATTCCTCGTCTTCGGATGACCAAGCAATGATGGAATTCTTGCTAAGTCCTTTTCGGTTCCACAGGTGCCTGCACAAAGGATAAAGTTGTTTTGAAAGGCCTGGAAGGAACTTGCGATAATAGTTTAGTACTCCCAGGATTTTCTGCAACTCGCTCACAGTCCTTGGTGACTTGATGTTCTTGATTGAATTCGTCTTTGATGGCAACGGTTGAATACCTTGGGCCGTGATACGATGCCCTAAGAAGTCGACGGATGAAGTTGCAATCTGCGTCTTGTCACAGTTGATCTTGAGTCCGTAGTTGGATAAGCGTGAAAGGACATTTCGTAGATGTTTCGCATGAGATTCTAGATCTGGACTGAATACCATAATGTCATTGAGATATGACATGCAATAAGCAGAGTCGTCGCGAAGTATGTTGTCCATGAATCTTTGAAATGTCTGTGTAGCACACTTAAGTCCAAAAGGCATGTAAAGGTATTCGAAAAGGCCAAATGGAGTGATGACTGCAGTTTTCTCGATATCCTCTGGTGCTACCGGTATGTGATGGTACGCTTGTCTGAGGTCAATCACTGAGACGAAATTGCTGCCGTTGAGTTTTTCAAGTAAAGTGTTGATATTTGGAATGGGATATGCATCAGATTTTGTCACTGAATTTAGCTTACGGTAGTCTCCACAGGCTCTGTACGATCCGTTTGATTTAGAGACTAAGTGCAATGGTGACGCCCATGAACTTTTCGATGGTCTGATGATTCCCTCTTCCAAAAGCCTTGAGAATTCTTCTTGGGCAGCTTTCAGCTTAGCAGGAGCCAGTGGTCGCTTCTTGAGTGTAATAGGTTGTCCTTCTGTGACGATATGATGCATCGTGTTGGAGACTCGTAGCTCTGACTTATTAAGATCGAAAAGCGATTTGTATTTTCGAAGAGCTGCTGATATCTCTGCTGAATGATGCACTGGGGTTGGCTGAATGACCTGTAACTCCAAACGCTCAGAGGCAAGTGTCCAAAAATGCTGTTCGATTCCTGTGGAGAGGTCGATGATCTTTTGATTGGCAAGATCAACAATGAGCCGAAATTTTAGAAGGAAATCAAGGCCTATTATATTATGTGAGACCTTAGCAATGATGAAGTTGTGGGAAAATTCACGTCGTAGACCTATGTTGAGTGTGCAGTATTGGCAGCCATAAGTTGGTATGGGCTCGCCTGTAGCTGTTGCGAGAAGAACGCCTAGCGACATCTTGGCCATTGAATCACCTTTGAGAACTGAGACTGCCGCACCTGTGTCTACGATGAACTCTTCGCCAGTTTTGAAATCAAGGAGGTGCAGAAGTTCGTTGGGCTGTTTGGCCGGGTCATGCAAACAAGTAGGCTGGTGATTGCGACCGGCATTGTCTGTTTGGTTCTCCATGTGAAAAATTCGGCGTGGACGAAAATAGTCGACAGGGATGTCGGATTGTAGTTGGCTTCTTCCCTGTAGCGCCGTTGATGCCGTTGATGTGCAGAAAGTACGGTCTTCTACTTCCTGCGCCAGACGTTTCCCGATACTGATGCACCCTTGTGCCTGCGGTCTGTTGTCCTTTCCGTCAGCTGTGGAAATTGACACTCATTCGGAAATTCTTTGGAACGACAAAGACAAACTTGGCAAGCATAAAAAAACTTCTGGTGGTTATAACACCAGTTCTTTGAAGCATATTTATTAAAGGATTGTGGAGATCTCGATCGCCGCCTACCATTATAATTTGACTTGGAAACGAATTTTGGTCGAGCATTCACTTTATTTATATCGGATTTGGTAATGGCCAATCCTTCTAGAACTTTGGCCATGTTCGCCACTGTTCTCTCTTAAGAGGAGAGTCTATCATCTTGCGGGGGTGAAGAAAAGGATGATGGATTCACTTTGGGTTCCAAAACCCTATATTCTAACTCACATCTCTCAGATAAATCATCTATAGAGAGAGTGTTGGGAAGTTGTCTAGCAAAGAGTTTTAATTTTTGTGGAAGATTGTTAATAAAAACAACCTTAGCCTCATGGTCAGAAATGTTGGTTTTATACCAACGTTTCCGTAATTCCCTCAGTATTTCGATGGGGCCAAGATGTGGCATATTTAACTGCGCATATTTGTTTATTATCTGCTCAGTTTCCGTGGGTCCAAGCAAGGATTCTACTTCGTTTTGTAGGCCCAAAATGGGATTAGATAGCTTTCTAATGGCCTCAAGCTTAGGATAAATCCGTCGCTGCAATTCAGAAGGTAGTTTAGCAAAAACTTCGACAGTTTTTGATGACTGTCATAATCAGGAAACGGGGAGAAAGCGGAGTCTACGCGCATAAAGAATAGCTCACTATCTCCATCCCAAACAAGAACATCAATATCTAAAATTGGACCTGACATTTTAACAATCTTACGGGATCTTAAAAGCATAAATTTATAAGCAATATGAAAATATATAAATATACTTTAACGAAACGCTTACCCACAAACAGCTTCCACAGTTGAATGAGCGCAGAACAAAAGCACGTCGAAGTAACTTCTTCCAAAAATCCGCAATTGAGCCTGTCGAGTACGTACGGTGCCGTTTTGTACGTAGGAAAGATGAACAGAGGCCCCGTTGGCCTTTGATGCCAATGTATTATTATTTTCCACAGTTGAATGAGCGCAGAACAGTAACTGCTTCCAAATATTGAAATTATCCGCAATTTAGCCTGTCCAGTACGTACGGTGCCGTTTTGTACGTAGGAAAGACGAACAGATGCCCCGTAATATTATTATTATTATACCCCCCAAAAAAAATTCACCACAAATCCACGAATATATACCCAACAGAATTCCCAGAAGACCACGATCACGGTAGATAAAACGCAAATCTTAATCGATTTTTATCCCAAATAGATGAAAAAGGAAGTCAATTTTATTTATACAAAAAAAATCAGAACAATAATCAATATCCTGGCGCGGTCGCCAATTTTGTAAACGCCCCGGCTTCAAGTAAATGCCGTACGACGTTACAGATGTCCCTAGGTAGCCGCACGCCTTTCGAGCTATACAGGGAGATGAAGCAGAAAGCCTCTGAATTCAACCTGCCCAAGGAAATCTTGATGCGACTATTCATACAGAAGCTTCCTCCGGCACTCCAAGAGATGGCCACGTTCCTGCGCGAATCCGTTGAAGTGCAAGACGACGTTCTGCCGGCGTGTCTAGACAAGTGGTGGAAGAAAAACCACTACAGCTCGCCTGCCCCAGAGCAAGGTTATATCACCTGACGACTGTCCGAGTCTCAATCCACATCATCATCAGCCCGAACAAATGGCACCAATGTGCTCCTCATCAGCCATCTCGAGAATCTCACCGTCAGGCCAATTTCGGCCTCAGTCGATGCCGTCCACTATAGACGCGACCAGAGCAGGCAAGACCAGCGTCGACCACGTCCCGGAACAGCACCAGGTGGTCGACTTCCAGAGGCCGGGCCATAGTTTCACAGCTACCGGCAGAGTGGTGTCCGAATCACCACAGCTATGGCCAATCCACACGCTATTGCCTCACAAATAGCTGCACATTTCCGAGCACAGACGTGACTTTCAGGTGGGCGCGGTCATTTTCGACAACTTAGAATGATCCGCCCATGGAGGATTCGGAAAACTGCTGGGGTCAGCCTCCTCTGCGTCAGTAGAAGCGGATCATCCCAAGATTGTTGGCCGGTCCAGGTCTAATGGCTCGAAGCACGTTGCTTTCGCGGTAGAGCGCAATAAAACTATTGACTTTACAGCGACGGCTCCAGTCAAGTCATGCTTCACACGCCCAAATGCCAGCAATCAGTCCTATCGTCAGTTGCCACTATCAAAATCCTTCCTCATTTGTGACGCAAACTCTGGCAAATTTTTTAGGATAGACACTGGATCAGATGTAAGTTTACTACGTCACAATTATTTCGAACCCACCCACCCAGTCAACACCAGCAGTCTTACCTGCGCCAATTGCTCCAACATAGCGACGTTTGGGTTACGAGTACACACAATCTCGTTTTCCAACTCAAAAAAGATATTTCAATTATCCTTTCATCATTGACAACACGACAAGAAACTTCATTGAACGTGACTTCTTTGAACGCTTTGACCTTACTATTCGTCCAAAAACACGAGATATACGCACCGCCGACATTCAGTTGCTATCATCAGCGCTAAAACACACGACACGCGCTGAAGCAGTCTCATTCATACAGCTAATTCCTCCAGTTCCTCGTGTACCACAACTGGGCGATATTCTAAAGCGACATAAAGAGATTTTCAAACCTATTTCCTTTAAGCTCCATCTCAAGAGGAAGCGTACCATCACAGCTCATCGTATCATCTTATCGAAACCACTTCCTCATCCTCCCAGAGCACGTCCGTTGGCACCACACAAACATAAGGCCACCGAGCAAGATTTGCCATGTTACGTCAACAAGGCATCTGTACACGATCCAGCTCATCATTTACGTCGCCTGTTGTAGTAGTACCAAAGAGTGAACCAGGAACTTTCAGGGTGTGCCGGGATTATCGTATTCTCAGTTCATGCACACAGTCTGATACGTACATCCTGCCAAATCCAGCTGACCTACTCAGATCCGCTATCGGTCATGCTGTGTACTCAAAACTCGACCTAGTGAAAGCCTAATATCAAGTACCGATCGATAAAGACTCCATATCCTATACTGCATTCAGATACACAGGAGGTGGCACTCACGAATATCATTATATGCCTTTCGGTCTTAAGAACCTTCCAACGCGTTATGGACGAAATACTAGATGGTCTACCAATTGTAATTCCCTACTTAGACGACATCCTGGTATTTTCCAACTCAATGTCCGAACATATACAGCATATTGACATTCTACTTACACGTCTAGCAGACTATGGCCTCCGGCTTCATGGCAACAAATGTGTCTTTGCACAAAAATCGATTGAATTCCTCGGTCATCAAATTTCCGGGAAAGGCATGACACATATACCTGCTAAGGTTCGTGCCATTCAAGATCTAGAGCCTCCCACCACCGTTCGAGCGTTACGACTATTTTGGGCAAGATGAACTACTACTCTCGATTTGTATCTTGCCTTGCAAAGATTCTGGCACCTTTTCGCAAATATCTCGTGCCAGAAATCTGCTTTATCAAAAAATCACAACTGATTCAACTCAACGTGGATGACATTCAGGCTTATGAGGATGCCAAAAGAGCCATATGTAAAGCGACCATGCTACACTCACCTGATTGGTCTCAACCTTTTGAATTGATCACTGACGCATCCGACAGTGCCACAGGTGCAGTACTTTAACAGTCCATCAGTGGCATACACCGACCTATCGCGTTCTACTCGCAAAAACTGCAACCTCGCGAGACGCGATATGATACATTAGGGAAAGAGTTAATTGCAATGGGTCAGAAAACGAAGTCACAGACATTCTGAGCCGTCCTGCAGAACTCTGTGCCTCCATCCTGTGTCCTTCACCTATAAGTACTCAGGAATTACAAGCAGCACAGCAAAATGACCCGCTGTTCCACGATGTTGACCTATTAGGCGGCGAAGAAACGATTATTCCACCTCCAGACAGTTTTGCTGACCACGGGCTGACGCCGTCACGCCGCCGCGAGATATATAGGAACCAGAGTCAGTGATGTCAGATCCCACATCAGTGTTTACTCGTTACGGCAGAGCCATAACACCTTCTGTAAGGTTAGCCTCCTTCATAGTGTACTAATTTTCATTGTATATAACACGCGGCTCCTCGTTACAACCCAACGAAGTTCAATTGTGACAAATATATTTCTCTTTAAGGTCAAATAGTCTAACTCTGGTTTTACACAATATTTCTCTAAACTGTGATTTCAGCAACAATCTCTGTTGGTTTCAAGCAGTGTTAATTGAGATATCTTGAACTACAAATTAAATTGTAATTAATAGGGTTTAGTTTAATATTAATACACACCCGCGCGCAATACGCAGGTAACATGCAGTGGACTTATGTGACATGACGATCAAGCTTGGATTTACTATTGTCTTTCATTTTATCAATTATCAGTGACTATAAACCATATTACTAAGACTGGGTTTTACTATTGTGTTTCTTTCCATCAATTATCAGTGACTATAGGCCATATTACTAAGACTTTTCGGATTTAATATTGTGTTTCTTTTCATCAATTATAATTGACTTTAAACTAAACTGCTAATCAGTCTGGATTTATATCCTCTTATTTTTTCAATCATTTACATAAATTCATCACGATTCAGCCGATTGTGTTTATTGTGACCACTTTTGTATAAGCCATTAAGTTGTGTCGTCAATATATTATTTTGTTGCCGTCTAGAGCACGCCTATTTGGTTTAACAGTGAATTTATTCTTGCATTGCAATATTACATTCAATAAACGTCTGATGATTCGGATTAGAATTCTCACTTCACACTTCGGAAAAAGGTCAGGGACTAGTCATGAGTACGGGTAGTAACAATAGCTACAAGGGAATGTAGGAATGGGGTAATATTACTAAATAGACAACTGCCCCTCAAAACCTATTACAATAACTACACAACCTCCTTCACAACAACAGAAGGGAGTGGGTCTAATTTTAAACTTTATGGAATAACAAACTACAGCCAAATTTATGCAAACAGGAAGCATGTGTTGGCATTGAGCGAGAACTGGAGGTGATGCCCGCAATTGATTTGTTTGTTGCAAAATCAACACTGTCTAAGTTTACATTATTCTATTTGTTTGTACTTTCACTATATATAAAGAGATACCTATTTGTAGATACTTGAAAAAATGTTATAAAGAAAAGATTGTTTTACCTGGTAAAATTTCTTTTCCTTTTTGCACATGGATAGGGTACAAAAATTTTCATTAAGGCCTGCATTCCAAAAGATTCTTCATAAAACGGCAGATGCAACTATTTTTTATAGAGCCGATTGGTCGTAGCATTATACATTTTTATATGCGTTTTAGGCCACTCACGCCAACTATACAAAAAATCAAAGTATAAAATACGTAATCTGTAATTGAATCATTTTTCTCTTTATTATTTATTTTTCCATATATAACAAATTTATTTTCAGCGACTATTATGCTTTATTGCACGTCGCACGTAATCAGTTCATATTGATCTACATGGTTCATATCTCACACGCGGTATAACCAAATCTATTTTGATAACAATTTTGCAGCGATTCTGTAAAGTTCTTTGGTTTTATATCATTGCGGCAGGAACGATGGAGTGGTCTTTTTATATAACAACATTTAATTATTTTTATATTGTATTTGTTGTACTCTGAATAGTTGCATTGTAATTTCTTCTATAAGATATGACCAGATATTTAGAACTAATCAATTGTGTAAAAGTTATAAGTTGTCATCGGTCTCATATCGTGTAAGAGATAATATTTATTAATCGAGCAAATATAATGATCACGTACTTGCATATGCACCTTTCAAATAAATGTCATTTAAACAACGCCAAATATACAATAGCTTCATTAGTCTTCATGAACGGCTCTCATTAAAGATGATTAAGCTTGCCCAGGAAACACCATCTTATACCTGGCATCACCTATTGCAATGCGAATTATAATTTTACGCTAAGGCTCGCAAAATTCTCAGCCCCGTTGGAATACTTCCTTGCAGACTTGGACTGCCTAAGCTGTTCTGCATATGCTGTTTTACTTACATAGAATGTTCAATAGTATCTGTCTCCCACAACTAAAAAGCCGTAAACGTTTAATTTAATAAGCGGATTCATGCTCTCTTCAGTCTCTAGGAGTTGTCGCACATTACAGGATCAATATTGGTCGTGGCTCCCTAAATAGCGTTTGAAACACAGTGCTTCTGTCAATGTATTGGATGTCGTCCATTGCACAGCAAGCACTTGACGTGACGCTAATCCGATGCTTCCGTCACAAACAAGTTCGCAGGATATGCATATCAAGGTTTTCAATGAGAATATACATGCTGGTCTGCTCTGGTACTTCTACAGCTAAAGGCTTTATGAGGTGATGAACTCTAACGGTCCACATTAAGACACACGTAAAAAAAACTACTTTTATGCTGTTAGTTGTGGAGAAAAAAATTTCTTGTGTAATAGGTGTTGCTCACCTAGTAACATATTATTTATGGTAGTGTAAAACACCTCAGCTTCAAGTAAATGCAGTGCGAAATTTACAAAGTATTGAGGTGCTAAGACGGCTAAATTAGTACTTTTTGTGACCCTTATTAGGGCCAGTCGAAGACAATTGAGATCGGCTCTGGTTGACAGACTGGTGTTCCTTCTGTTGTGGTGTTGACATCAGCGGTAAGAGACTGTGTGAAGGATGAATATTGTCTCGTTGATGAACTGCGACAACACCGTGGTGATTGGCACACATGGAGGTCCAATAAATAGATGTTGCCCGTCTTAATAGTTGTGCAGCGACAAGATTGGCGTGACAAAGCGTCTCTTTTTGTGAAGCAAGGCCAGAAGTCAGCGTTATTAAAAAATCAGTATGACAGGAGACAGCATGAACGCGTATTGTGCAGCAGAAATCAAACATGACTACATTGTACGTTTCTGAAAATGTTGGCTGCACTATTTCCATGCAGTCACAAACATTAGTTTATACTCCGCCACCACTTCTATTCATATATATATATATATATATATATATATACAGGTCATATATTTAGCAAAGACAAAATTAAACAACAATCATTGATTGGGCGGGTGGTAGTACTAATCCTTCAAATCAAGTTAACGAGCTTCAAGTAAACACCAATCCCATTGTATTTAAGCAGCTGTCGAACAGCATAACAATACTATTGCTAGTTGCAATGCACTGACGCGTTTCGACCTTTCATGATCACCATCAGAGTACGACGGCAAACCAAATAGCGAGAATCAAACCCTATTGAATATATATGGAAAGTAACATTATATATGCGGCTCTCATCTCTAGTAGTCTCGCATAAATTGTACGTAACTGGAAATGTCGGCTGCACAATTTCTATGCATTCACGAACATTAGCTGTTTCTAGCTTTAGCCCCACACATACATATATATATACATTACAATTAAACAATAATTGATTGGGCGGGTGGTCGTACCAATTCTTTGTACTTTTAGAACGACCCTGCCCAACAGGCCGTGAAATTTACACCAGACCACCGCTTTCCACCCATTGTCCAACGCATTAGCATTTTGTCCATTATTCTTATTACTAAATACATTGCATTTTCGTAAATTAAAATCTATTTGCACGTCAGAATCACAGCTTTTGAAGCAAGTCCCGAAGTCAGCGTAGGTGGAAAACGAAAGCTCGCACGCCATTGGTTAACGGAAAATTTCGCTTTTTTAATTGGTGCCGCGATAATTAAATTTGTATTCTATTTATGCAATATGTCGGCGAATTTTTCTTGAGTCATTACATCACTTTCCTCCATGAAAAAAGAAAAGCATTCGTCTCATCGAGGCTTGACAAGAAATGTAGGGCAGAATTTGAATCAAGTTAAGCAACTGGTTATTATTCTGCCAATGGCTATAAAAAATATGCCATAACTGGCCGGTCATATCGCGTGAGGCAAAATAGAGCATTGTAAGGTTTGGGAGCCGCAGCGTGACTATTTCAAGGTAGATTGCCATTGAAGTTAAAAACTGGGCAGGCTAGATCACCGTCATTTTTTTTTAATACGACCAAAGAACCTAGAGTGTACTGGACGTTGTGGTCATTATATTCGTAGAGTGGTCACTGTGCAACTGATATAGTTGAGATATGCTTTGAAAGTGGCCTGTACCATGGTATGAAACCGCTGACTACTTATTGTTGCTACACAAAGCGTTTGCTCTAAGTAGCTAGTAATACCAAAATAAGCATAATGGGTTCAGGTGTGACCCGTAAGTTACAATTTAATAATATATACATGAAAATCAAAGGGTAACGACAAAAAATGTACTCGAACTTTGTCGCAGAGATGGAATTATACCAAAGAACTGTTAAAAATGTTACATAATTGTTAGCTAAGGACAGCTGGTTATACCACCTGAGACAAGTGAGTGTGAGAAATGTGAATTAATCATGTGCATTCATAGAGGTCACGTAGCGTGAAATAGGGCGCAAGTGGTGCGTATAAAATGAAAACTTTGATACTTAGAGTAATGAAAAATTAATTTTTTTAAAATAGCAGTTATGCAAAGCAATCTATTGCTAGATTGAGATTATAGGCAGATAGAGCCTGAGACTTGTGTAGACGGATGTATGCTTCCAGGACCTAGCGGTTCGATAAACGTTTTAGAGCCGTCTATGCTTACTAATTTAGGTTGCGCACCTTTCGGTTGTCTGAGCAAAATCGGGTAATTACCCCTATACTTTGGTTGTAGTAGTGCAACAGCAGTGTCTTTGCGAACGAGTACTGTTTTGCAACCGTGGAGCTGCGGGTGAACGAAGACTGGACGAGGCGAATGTCTCGGCTGCTGTTCAGACATTTTAGCGAAATGAAGTCGGAGGTGGGTAGCTTCGTCTTTTGGGTCATTCTGCACGGGTAGTGGACGTGGGAGTTGACTAGGCAGACGAAAATCCATGCCATTCAAGAGTTGACGTTTTAATGAATTCACGAGTACGTGCATCGACACTATTACCGTTGATGGACGAGGATGCTAAAGCAGTTTTGAGTTTCGTATGAATTCTCTCTACAGTACTGGTAGATTGGGGTTGATAAACATTCGTCTGGTGCAAGGTAAATCTCATGAACCGCAAGGTGTTTTTGAAACGATCCAAAGAAAAACAAGTGCCTCTATCAGTGATTACCTTATTGGAAACACCTTAAAGGTATGTCCAGGCAGCGATAAAACCGTTACTTACTTCGTCTGCAGAAATAGTGCCAAAAGGTAAAGCCGCATGCCATGGTGTAAATCTATCAATCATATTTAAAAGGTAGCTGAAACCTTGAACCTTTGTCAGATGAACTGTGTCGATGTGGACGATGGCTAGGCGAGAAGTAGTTCGGAAATGTTGCAACTTGGAACGAGTGTGCCGTGTGATCTTGTTTTTCTGGCAAATGGCATACTCGGAGACACATGGTTTAGCGTTTTGCCTAAGTCTGTGACCCCAGAAACGATCTGTGAGAAGTCGGACAGTCGTTTTGCTTCCTGGGTGAGAAATTGAGTGAATTGATTCGAAAACCTTTCATTAAAGCTAGTCGGCAGAACTGGCTTGTTGGGCTGCATACCCATGAAGTAAACAATAGTTAAGCTTTTCCATAGACGCTATGCGAACTTGATGGGGTGACGGGCTACTGATCTTTGAATCTGAGTGTCGTCGCGCTGTTCCGTTCCCAGGAAGGCTGGCGTTGGTGCAGGTTCACTGAGTGTCACGGAGTTGACAGTGAATGGCAACGGCGCCTCGAAGTGCGCTAACTAATGGTGAATGATCTGTGAAAACAAAAAATCTTCTGCTGCCAATGATGCTGATAAAATGACGCTCTGTGTCGTGGATGGTGAGGAGTTCTTGGCCGAAATTGTTGTATTTCATTTCTATTGGTTGGAGAGTACGCGTGAAGAAACTCTAGTTGTAACGTTGCTCCAATACCGTACTCAGAATATCTGTCGTGAATAGAAATGGTCGTTTAAAATCTGGATGCGTTAGCATTGTAGCATTTTCTAACGATCTGGTGGCGAATCGAAGTAATTCCTCGTCTTCAGATGACCAAGGAATGATGGAGTTCTTGCTAAGTCGTTTTCGATACCGCAGGTGCCTGCATTAAAAGATAAAGTTGTCTTCAAAGGCCGGGAAGGAAATTGGGATAGTAGTTTATGACTCACAAAATTTTCTTAAACTCGCTTACAATCTTCGTTGACTTGATATTCCTGATTGAATTCGCCTTTGACAGCAATGGTTGAATACCCTGTGGCGTGATACGATGCTCTAGGAAGTCCACGGATGTAGTTGCAATCTGCGTCTTGTCACAGTTGATCTTGGGTCCGTGGTTGGATAAGTGTAAGAGGACATTTCGTAAATTCTTTGCATGATATTCTAAGTCTGGACTGAATACAATTATGTCATCAAGATATGACATACATTAAGCGGCGTCATCGCAAAGTATGTTGTCCATAAATGATTGAAATGTCTGTGTAGCACACTTAAGTCAAAAAGGAATGTAAAGATATTCAAAAAGATCAAATGGAGTGACGACCGCAGTCTTTTCAATATATTCTGGCACTCCCGGGTTATGGTTATAGTCTTGTCTGAGGTCAATCACTGAGAAGAAATTGCAGCCTCTGATTTTTCAAGTAAGGTGTTAACATTGGGAATAGAATACACATAAGATTTGTGACTGTTTTCTGTATTCTTTCCAGTTAACAATGGAAATTGGCATTCATTAGGAAATACTTCCGAAAGGCAGAGACAGATTTGACATGAAGAAAAAACTTCTGGTGATTATAGTACCAGTTCTTTGGGGCATATCTGTTAAAAGATTGCGGAGATCTAGATCGCCGCCTACTGTTATTTCGTGTTTTTTGTGTATAATTGGGTCGAGCGTTCATCTGATTTCGTTCAGACTTCCCTATGGCTAATGATTGTAAAATTTAGCCATGTTCACTATTGTCCTCTCTAAAGAGGAGACCTTATCGTCCTGCGTTGAAGGCCAAAAGGATGAAGAATTTAACCTGGGTTCCAAAACTATAGATTTTAACTCGCATCTCTCAGATAAATCATCTATTGAGAGAGTGTTGGGGGAGCTGTCTGGCGAACAATTTTAGTGACTGGGGAAGTTTGTTAATGTAAACAACCTTAGCCTCTTAATCAGAAATATTGGTTTTATACCAACGTTTCCGCAATTCCCTTAAAATCTCAATGGGGCCAGGGTTTGGCATGTCTAACTGCCCATATTTATTTTTTATCTGCTCAGTTTCAATGGGACCCAGCAAAGACACTACTTTATTTTGTAGACCCAAAATGGGATTGGGTAGTTTCCTAATGGTCTCAAGCTTCGGATAAATCCATCGCTGCAATTCTGAAGGTAGTTTGACAAAAATCTCTGAGAGTTGGATGACTGTCATAATCAGGAAACGGGGAGAAAGCGCAGTCTACGCGCATAAAGAACGTCTCGCTATCTCCATCAAAAACAGGAACATCAATATCTAAAATTGGACCTGTCATTCCAGCAATCTTACGGGATCTTAAAAGCATAAATTTCAAAGCTAGATGAAATGTATAAAAAGACGTGAAACGATACTTTTACCAAAATCTGCTTCCAAAATTAACTGACGAAATGAATATCTGCTTTCACAGTTGAAACTGACGGGATGAGGAATGACGGCTGACGAAATGAAAATCTGCTTTCACGGCTGAAACGCAGAGATAATAAGTATGTTCTTCCACAAAATCACAAGTCTCATTCATCAGTTTCGAAAAGTCAAAAAATAATGTTTTCACATAATTAAAAAAACCTAGTGCCCACATTCCAGTATGGCATGTAGAAGATAAAAAACTTCCGTCAAAAATGTTTTGCTTCCCAATGAAAAATTACTACCAGACCTCGACTTTAAGAAAGATTCACAACCAGTGTAAAAATATGACATGTGCTGAAATTAATTTACTAACACCAATTATAATAAAACTGAAAAAGAAACACAGTCGTCTATATTTTATGCCAAAATTTTGATATATAAAAGCGTGCCTAGAAAACAGTACTGCTCTCTGTATCCTGGCGCGGTCGCCAATTTGTAAAACTTCAAGTAAATGCCGTACGACGTCACATAATCAGTTAGGTGCCAAGGTGGCTGAGATTAGTACCTTTTGGGGGCCCTTATTATGGTCGGTATTGCGTTCTCCGGCAAGTGCCGAAAAAGTTAGTTAATGTACCAATGTCTTAAAATACTCCTAGACACTTGAGACCGACTCTGGTTGACTGGCTGATGTTCCTTCTATTGTGGCGTTGACATCAGTGTTGAGAGACTGTGTGTAGGCTAAGTATTGTCGCGTTGAAGATCTGCGACAACACCGTGGTGACTGACACACGTATAGGTCCAATAATTAGATGTGATCCGTCTCACTAGTTGTGCAGCGACACGATTGGCGTGACTTGTTGACTCTGCGTGTAAAACAATTCAAGAAGTCAGCGTAGGTGAAAAGTCAGTATGACAGTAGACAACACGCACACGTAGTGCACAGCAGAAATCAAACGTGAATACTGACTAGCATGGTAAATGCAGCGTGCTTATATAGCCTGAAAACGAAAGCTCGCACGCCATTGTTTAACGGCAAATTTCGATTGTTTTAATTAGTTCCGCATAAACTAAATTTGAATTTCATTTAAGCAATATGTCGGCGAATTGTTCTTGAGCCGTTACACTTTCTTTATGGTCAGACATTTTTCCTTTTAACAAAGTTTTATAAGTCTTATTGACCATACTTATTACTAATCTGCTTTGTGTCTGTTGTACATGGTTACAATTCCACCTCAAATTGTGGTTCAATAATTGGAATATTTAGCTTCCTAATTGATTTTAATTTATGGAATATATGTCGTCGTGACTTATACGAGGTTTATGCAAAAGCTCTAGATAAATTTTGTTCAAATTCCCAATCTGGAAATGAGGAAAATACTGTGTATGAATAAATATCTGCCTATGCACATTTAATTCTTTGAATTGATTTTCGATTAAAAACTACAGAAAGTTCTCTGAAGTTGGTTTATATTAATATCTGAAATTGCAGCGCAGAATATTTTTCTTGATTATATTGATAATGGAATTACGGGTCACAGAGTGCTGCGTTGAAATACTTTGTAATGTCAATTCAATTATCTGATCTACGTTCTGACTAACGCAGCTTTTATTGTTCCAGTGGTTTTCTTTTGATAAAATATTTTGGCCAGACTTACCGTAGGCCTTTATCAGTTGCATTTCACGAAACAAATGAAGCAAGCGCGTTATTTCCTCTAGCAATAATATTTATACCTCAGACTGACCTTTCATTAGATATTTGCGTGTGACATGTGTGTGTGCATATTCATAAATATATATAAGTATTATGGCTAGAGGAAATAACGCGGTTGCTTCATTTGTTTCGTGAAATGCAACTGATGAAGGCCTACGGTAAGTCTGGCCGAAATATTTTATCAATAAATAACTACTGGAACAATGAAAACTGCGTTAGTCAAAACGCAGATCAGGTAATTCCAATTAATCCAGGTTCGCAATTAATAACTTCCTTCAAGAAACATTTAACATGTCAATGTAATTGTTTGACAATGTTGATACTTAAAAGACATCTTTTTAAACAAAAATATTATGCGTTCATAAAATATCCTCGGGCAGTGTGACGGCTCATATTATTTCGCTAACATATCGTCAAAATGAAATTCAAATTTTTATACGCTGTACCAATTAAAACGAGCTAAATTACCATTGACAATTTACGTGGGACTTCGCATTTAAATAAACACGATTCAATTACCACGCAACACATTTTCTGCTCTGCTAGCTACGTGTGATTGCTTTCGCCTTCTCCTCTTGACAGTCTATCTTCGCCGAATACTGCACTTGCTTTAACCACACTGTCATCGTGTCGCATAGTCTTCAGTCACGTCAATCTTCTTTTTTCAGCACAAACAGTCATACGTAATCGATCATCAATTAACCTGATTTCTGCATGTGTCAGCCACATTGGTGTTGTCGCCGATCTTTATCAAGACATGTCTGGGCATTCGAACAGCAACCAACACGTCCAGCATCAAAATTTCTACTTATACAGGTGCATCTACTCAGCAGCCGACGAACAGGAGGACAGAGCATGTGCCTAGAAAGTGTTCTAGATATCCTCACACTGCAGAAATGCATAAAATTTCGTGGCATTTGCTGGTGAACGCATTCCTGGCCTTGGTAAGGGCCACCCACAATACTGATTTCCGATTGCTTTCTGACTGCCTTTTGTCTTTTTAGTAACATCGCACAGCACTTATTTACAGTCGGGGCAGTTACAAAATTGGTGGATGCGCCAGGATCAGAGAACAGCACTGCTTTTACAACTTGTTTTGATAATACTAAACTTTGAGCAAAAGATTAAACTCAATAATTTTGTTTTTGGACTGGAATTTTTGGTGTACATTAAAAATCCGACGGTAGCACACCTGAACACCGGATCGTCCTGTTCTATCAAACTTGTTTGTGAATATTTCTCAGTCAAAGTCTTTTGTAGTTAAATCGGTCAAAACATTTCGCGCATACGCGTTTTGTACCACATTCTACGTTCAATTTGTGTTCAAAGAGTGGAATCATATTTTGGTAAGCGCTTAATTATTAGTTTAAGTCCCTTTATGCATTAATAATGTCCTGTAAGTCACTTCCAAACATGAATATCCCTAATTCTAATTTAGCTCAGTGTCCATCCACCTATCTCACATCTGCTGGCGTTAGACTATCCACTTTGGAGATATCTATTTCAGATTTGAGTAAACTGAATGAAAGAACCGTCATAAACACGACAAATGCTAATAAAACTGTGGATCAACACCGTCTAAATCAGTGAAAACGACAGTCGAAACAATCTCAATCTTTAAGTCAATATTCTCCAAGAGTGCTTCTATAATATCAGAATTGCCTACAATTTTCGGAGAACTAATTTGTTACTAGGTTTGCAACACCTAATACATACTTGCATATATATATATATATATATATATATTATTTCTCCGCAACAAACAGTATTTAACTGTTATATATTGAATTGAATAATGTCATGCTTACCGCGAAAATTGATAATTGATATCAATTAAAGCCAGTGTGTATGGATTTACTGGAGTAGCAAGTGTTCAGAAAAATTTGTAACTCAAATTCGGTGAACTATAGCATACATTGATATCCATCATGTTGGTACCATGTATCGACTCGGAAACCATAGTGTTAGTACCATGTACCTTTTCGGTACAACAATGTTGGTATCGGCTACTAACACAATATCCATAGTGTTAGTATCCTTTACAGACTCGGTATATATATTATATAGTGTGAGTTAGCGTTGAAGTCGAATTGTCGTAGACTTTATATGATGTTAGCTTCACTATTGTAGGTTTACACATTCGTCTAGGAGATTGTACCGTTCTATTATCCCACATTCTTGACTAAAATATATAGTGGTTAAAGAGCGTAATACCGGCTCCTACTGATGAGTCACCTGTAAGCACAAACGAATGTGCATGAGATTATACTTCCTTTCATGCTACCTTTGGTTTATCCTTCTGGACACAACTGAACTAATTTATTACTAGGTTCGCAACACCTAATAAATACTTGAATATATATTAGTTCTTCGCAACAAACAGTATTTAATTTACCAAAAGGATGACAGTTTACTTCCTTAGATGACCACAATTAACAACAAGACAACAGTTTATATCATTCACACACAAAGGATATCAACTTTTAAACGCCTTTTGCTGCAGTTTAAATCGACTAATTTCGTCCATGCAGGATATTCAAAATGAGAGTAGTATATATATATATATATATATATATATATATATATATATATATAGCAATAATGTCATTCAAAATGATCAGTCCATTTGCCTATATGACCCGGCTAAACAACCCAATGTATTTCTTAATTAATCGTAGACACTGTTACAATAGTTTCAGCTTTCAATCGTAATTCATTTGCCGAGATGTCTCTAGGTGTTCCACTCGCAACAACTATGGGGAAACCCATTCCTACTTATGGTTGCGAGCATCGTGCTCTCAATATGGGTTAATAGCGTGAATTTTCTCACAACTTCAACGTTGCTAAGGTCTCACACAATATAATAGGCCTTAATTTACTGTTGAAATATCGGTTCATTGTTTATCTCGCTAACCAAAAGAACATTGATTCTTCCACCAGATTTGAGCAAAATATTTGGACATGTGCCTTAAATGCTTGGAGTTACAGATCATACAACCATATTCAGTGCATAATTTGACAGAGATATCATCATTTCTTTGAGAACACAGCAAGTCAGAGCTATGAGTCTCCAACATGATGCACGGTAATGCCACATTAGCACAACTTTTCGTATTCAAAAAGAGACCGCTATACCCTGCTAAACTGAAAGCTGCCTAGGAGAGGTTTCAAAACTATTGATAATTGGAATCATCAGACCATCGAAAATTTCAATAGCATCACCATTACACTTGGTCTTCGAATCAAACTGATCACACAGATCCTGTGAAGATTATCGCAAACTCAATTCTATGACCAAATCCAACACATACCTTATTTCAAATTTAACCACCGTGCCTGAAAATCTCAACGATAGCGAATACTTTTCAGTGATTAATCTCAGTCAAGCCTACCATCACATCCCGGTAGCACCAGAAGATATAAAAAAACGGCGGTCATCACTTCTTTTTGACATTTTTGCATTTGTACATGCCTTTTTTTCTCAATCGTGCGACTCAGACATTTCAGAGTTTCATGGATGACATACTCTGCGACGAAATTGCTAACTATATGTCATAACTTGATGATATAATGGTTTTTAGTCCGAACATAGACTCTCATGCCAAGTATTTACGAAATGTCTCTTCCCACTTTTCAAATCATGGACTCAAGATCAATTTAACAAGACGCAATTTGCATCTACATCCGTGGATTTCCTATGGCATCCTATTACCCTTCAAGGTATACAACCTTTTTCGTCGAAGGTAAACTCCATCAAGTATATTAAAACACCTATGACTTTAAATGAATTACAGAAACATTTTGGAGTTCTTAACTACTATCGCAAGTTCCTTCCCGGACTATCAAAACAACTTTATCCGTTATGTGGGCACCTGCTGAATCAAAAGGGACTTAGTAGAAACTCAATCATTTTCTGGTCGTCTGAAGACAAGGAATTACTCTATCTTAACGTCAACTCTCTAGCAAATTCCACAATGCTAACCCATCCAGACATTCAACGACAATTTTAACTCACAACTTATGTGTCTGAATTTGTTATTGGGGCCAATTTTGAACAAAAGATCGATGGAGTTCGGAAACCTATCAACTTTTACTTGCTTACTCTCCAACCAGTAGAAACAAGATACGACACTTTCGGTCGAGAACTACTCGTTATCCACGACGTAGTGCGCCATCTATTCAGCATCATTGTTATCAGCAGAGATTTTGTTTTTAAAGATCATGCACCGTTAGTTAGCGTTTTTTTAAATGCAACTTCAACTGTCGCCAAGTACTCTTACAGAGTTTAACTACAGCTGTCACTTTTGAGCGATTGGCAATTCGACTTCTTTCGTGTCAAGGGAAACAAAACTTCATTGCAGACGCACTTTCCAGACCACAGGTCTTGCTACAACCACTTTCGCTTTTGCCATTCTCAGTCAACTCTGTGTTTTCCAGTGAGCCTGTATTAACGCCATCCCTCATGCTAAACGGAACAGCGCGGTAACAATCATATTCGAAGATCACAAGCTTGTCATCCATCAAGATTTTATGCTGAATCTGGGAAGGTTTATCCATTTTTTTACTTTAAGGGTACGTAGTCCAACAAGCCAATTCTACCAACCAGACTTCAGAGAAAACTTTTCGACCTTGTCACTCAATTTCTCACCCAGGGAGCTAGGTGATGGTCAAACTTCTTACAGATCGTTTCTGGGGTCACACTCTCAGGCAGAACGCTAAGCGATGGATATCCGAGTGTGCTAGTTGCCAGTAAAACAAGACTATCGGGCATACTGATTCTAAGTTTGAACATTTCCCAATTACTTCACGCCTAACCATCGTCTACATCGACATAGTTTATCTAAAATCCGTTCAAGAGTTTAGCTGCCTTTTAACTATGATTGGTAGATTTACCAGATGGCCCTCGGCTTTAGCTCTTGGAACCATATCTGGAGATAAAGACACTAATTGCTTTATCTCTGCATGTGTAGCACATTATGGTGTTCCAAACGAGGTCATATTTGATAGGAGCACTTTCGTCTCATGTGATCGCTTCAAAACTACCTTGAGGGTCATGGGATGCACTTTACGGCATACTACTGCCTACCATTCCCAATCTAACGGTATGGTAGAAAGAATGCATAGGGAACTCAAAGCAGCTTTAACATCCTCGTTCATTAATGGCAACTGAGTCGATGTATTATCTTAAGTTCAACTTGTTATACGCTCCCATATACGTGAATCTATTAAAACGTCTGCGTCACAACACTTATATTGCATGAGCTTACACATACATAGTAAGTTCCAAAATTTATTACCCGCAGAGAATCACACACATATCAAAGCTTCTCGCGTTCTATCTTATTTCGGTCACACGTCTGACCAGCAGCCTAGACATAATTCTTGGCTTGTCTTTGTTCACTCGCAGCTCCACGGCTGCAAGGTACCCGTTCATAACGACGCTGATATTGCACCATTGAAACAAAGTATCCGGTCCATACCCCATTTTGTTCAGACAGCCAAAATATTTAAGATTTATACAAGGTGCGACACCTACATCAGTTAGCATAGGCATGTTGATACCTATTATCGAATCGCCTGATCCTGGCGAAACAAAACCTTCTAGATGCGCTTCAGGATCCACATGCTCACATTCTCAACATGATTACATTACGTGTAAACGATTTCGAAAAACATTTCACACTAATATTTCATTATTCTGCATATCGCGCCCTACTTTACATGACGTAATTTCCACGGAATCACGTGATTCATAGTTCTTCGCACGGTCACTTGTCTCAAGTTGTATAACCAGCTGTGCTTAACTAACAATACTGTAGCATCATTGAACAGTTCTTCACTATTATGCCATTTCTACGGCATTTTTCGAATACTCTTTTGTTCTTATCAATTGATTTCCATGTATTCTTATTTATATCATACAGTTGCAATGAACGGCTCACACCTGAACCCGCACTGCTTATGTTGGTATTACCAGCTATTTAGGGCTAACGATTTTTTGTAGCATCAATAAGTAGTCATCGGTTTCATACCAAGGTACAGGCCTCTTTCCATGCATATCTCAACTACATCAGTTGTACAGTGACCACTTTACGAATATCATGACCACAACCTCGAGCACATACTAGCTCCTTTGGTCGTATTCGAGAACATAGAAGGCGATCCAGTCTGCCCAGATTTCAACTTAAACCTGGCAACTTCATTGGCAATCTACCTTGCAATCCTCACGCTGCGGCTCTCCAAACCTCATAAAACACATTATTGTTTATACTACAAATGTATTTATAGTCTAAGCTATGTTGTAACAATCAGAATGACAAATATTGCTTTCGTTTATTATATTCCTAGTGGCGTATATTTAATTATATGTCATTTTAAAATTCAATTCTCTCCTCTTATTAGGCTAATTTGTCTGAATTTGGTTCAAAATAAATATATTTAATCATTTATATCTTGCTATAAATATTTTTTTGCCCTATGCAAGAGAATATTCAAGCTATTGTCAAAGATAACATTTAATTTCATTCGTTAAATCGGCGAAGTAAAATAAATTATAATAAGGTTACTTACAAAATAAAAGGCCTATGTAATATGATATTTTTCTTTCTGAACATATCAATTAATAAGATAATTGGCTTTTTTCAAATCAGCTCAAATTTTATATAATATTTTTAATTGGCCGATGCATTTCGAACCTTTTAATTTATCATTTGAACATGAGGATAAGTCAACATGCGTCAGAACGTGTTATGACTGCAATTTTGTGATGCTTATTATTTTAGGAAGACAATCTTGATTTCTATAATATCCATAATATTTGCGTAGCAAATTGATATATATTAAAATTGGATGATGTAAAAGTAAATTCTATGGTAAACATCTTAAATATAATTATATATTTTTGGTTGTGGAAAATTAATATACATCGAGATTTACATAAGGTATTGTGTAGTTAGTTACAAATTAGTACAAATAGGACCAGTTTAATGAACCAAATTCAGCATGAACGAAATAAATAACCATGTATTTCATGCTTACTGGTGCCTCACCTGCATGAGACTGTATTAAGCCCCAGAGCCACATTACATTTGGTTAAAAATTTTAGTAAAGGTGGACGATATAGTCTTCTATAAGAATGTATATTCAAGCCATATTGTAGTTAACTTTATACAAAGTCTGCGACAATGCAAACTTGAGGCCATTTCACTATATACAAAATAAACCCCAGCCAGTAATATATAGCAGTTAGATACTATTTGTTGAGAAGAACTAATATATATGCAATTATGTATTAAGTGTTGCACACCTAGTAACAAATTAGTTCAATTATCCCCAGACGGATAGACAAAAGACAGCATGAACGAAAAGTATAAACTCCAGTAAATCCATACTTTTTCGTGTTCAGAAATAGTTGTAATTCTCAATTTTGGTGAACAATAGCATATATTGAAATCCATCGTGTTAGTATAATGTAGCGACTAGACAGCCATAGTATTAGTACCATGTACCTTTTCGGTAAAATAATGTTGGTATCGGGTTCTGACACAATAACCACAGTGTTGGTATCCTTTACAGACTTGGTATATATATTATATAGAGTGAGTTAGTGTCGAAGTCACATAATCGAGACTTTGTTTGACGTTAGCTTCACTTCTGCAGGTTTACACATTCGTCTAGTAGATTGTATCGTCCTATTTTCCCACGTTCCTCGCCCAAATGTATAGTGGGTAAAGGACGTAATACCGACTCCCACTGATGAGTCGCCAGTAAGCACGAAAAGAAAGTACACGAGATTATACTTTTCGTTCATGCTGTCTTTGGTTTATCCTTCTGGTCATATTTGAACTAATTTTATATTAGGTCCGTAACACCTAATACATAATTGTATATATATATATATATTAATTCTCCACAACAAATGGTATTTAACTCTTTGGATCATTCCTAAAATTGCATCAATATCGACCAGATGTTGCTTTCATTAACTTCTGCCTTAATTCAAGTAAAAAAGCCACACACACTGGCAACGTGTCATGCAGAATTCCAACAAAATCTGATTTATAGAATAAGTTTCATAAGAGCTCTGTCTAAAAATTATTTTTCATTCACTTTACGGCCACACTCGCTTGACTAGACCGATAAATTCCTTAATGGGCTTGTGGGAGTTGTTGCTTTGCGAAAACACAACAAACGCAATTATGAAATATAATTTGGCCACTGACATGATCTAGCAATTTAAAGATAATTTACAACATCGGAAAGATATTTCTGTTGGCCAGTGTCGTGTGATTGTGCTAAATTCCAAATAAAGTTTCACCAGCGATGATCTTTAATCGCTTAAAACATGGTCCAATTTGATTTCTTAAGTAAAAGTAAAATTAAGGCGTGAAGTAGTAATTTGCCTTTTATCACAATTGATTTGGAGTCCGTGGAGCTAAGTGTGATAGTATATTTTTAAAATGCTAAGTAAGAGAGTCTGCGTCAAGACTAAAATCTATTATGTCATCAAAATATGACATACAGTAGTCCGAGTCAACGCACGGAGGATAGTTGAAAGATCTGTAACTCCAAGCGTTCTGAAACTAGTGGCAAGAATCTTTGCCTTTGGACAGTCCTGAACTAAACTTGGCACATTTCTGCTAAATTCTCTTAACGATACAGGCAATTTTGCAAGTCTAAAAATAATTTAGCTTATTTTAAAACCAAATCTTTGATGAATATCGACTTAAGTGTCGAAGAGATCTCGATTTTCGTCTGTACTGATATCTTGATTCCCGGTTTTTTAACATTTGCTGTGTGCCGTATCTTTCAAATATTTTAGTCAAGTTTGCAAGAAATCTCTTCAACAGGGATAATCTAACGTCACCAGCTGATAGATTGACGAATGAGCATTGAACGAACTTTGGTTCCAGGACATTCATGATTGAAAATAGCTTGCAGTCTATTAAAATAAACACACCGAAAACTCTGTAAACGCCCCAGCTTCAAGTAAATGCCGTACGACGTTACAAACTCGGTTAAGGTCCTATGGATATAGAATTACTGTTCTGATGGGGGGCACTTAACAGGGCCGGTCGTGCGTTCTCCGGCAAATGCCGAAAATGTTCCTTCAGTGTGAAGATGTCCTAGAGCCTTGGGATGACTCTGGCTGTGGTTCCTTCTGTTGTTGCGTTGTAATCTCGATGTGGAAACTTCGTTGAAGTTCTGCATTAATTGGCTTGTCTCGCTTGTTGTACAGCAACAAGATGAGTCATGGATGTTGCCAATTGTTGGTGAAGACAAATCCAATAACCAGCCTAGGTAATGACAGCCGACAGCACGCACACGTAACGCAAAGCAGAAGGCAAATGCGACAACTGAACTGCATGGTGAATTTGCCGTGCTTAAATAGCCATGCCATAGTAATATATGTCTACTTGCACAGTATTGGTTAACGGCAAGTTTTGCTTTTTTCTCATTGGTGCAACGTAAATATAATTGAACTTAATTTACGCAATATGTCGGCAATTAATTTATGTCGTTACAACTCATGTGGGGACTCAGATAAAAATATTTATTTCAAATATACCTGGCCTGTGTTTGTCAATTTTCATTAAAAGAGCGCTAGTCAAATCTGCTTCCATTGATTAAACTGATGGAATTTGGAACTAAATTGCCGCTGGCAAATGAATTCGTCAATTTAGTTATTTAGCTTTACCAAATAACAGCTACAAAATTTTCAACTCACCGGATTCGTTAGATAAATTCACAAATTCGAATTCTGCCCTGGATAAAATCAAAACAATTATCGTGGATTAGACCATTAAACGCTATTAAATTTATTCGTGGTCGTGACCCAAAACGGTTAAGTTGAAAAATACAAAAATTGTCAGTTACTAAACAGGCCTGCAAAAACCAGACAATGCACACGAAAATAAAACGCAAATAATGTTGCGTTTAAAATTTGAGTGGAACAAATACTGATGTATAATTATATAAACCGCCTTACAGAAATAGAGTATGAAATTAATTCGTATCATTTTGGACTACACTCTTAATCTGCAACAAAAAGATAATATCTACTAACATTTCTGACTAGTGTAACGGCTGAAGATCAATTTGCCGACATATTGCGTAAATGAAATTCCAAATTAATTTAAGCTGTACCAATTAAAACAAGCAAAATTTGCCGTTAACTCATGGCGTGCGAGCTTTCGATTTTAGGCTATTTAAGCACGGTGAATTTACCACGTCAGTCAGTTATCAATTTGTCTTCTGTAGTACGCTATGTATGCGTGATATCTCCTGTCGTACTAGCTTTTCGCCTACGATGACTTATGGACTTCCTTCACACATTTTCAGTCACGCCAGTCTTGTTACAGCACAACTAGTGAGACAGAGCAACATCTACTTATTGGACCTCCACGTGTGCCAGGTACCACGGTGTTGTCGCAAATCTTCAACGAGACATTACTCAGTCTTCACACAGTCTCTCGCCACTGATTTCAACATCACAACAGAAGGAACAAAAGCCAGTCAACCAGAGCCTCTCTCAAGTGTCTATGAGTATTTCGGGACACTGCTACACTAACTAACTTTCTGGGCATTTGCCGGAGAACGCAATACCGGCTCTAATAAGGGCCCCCAAACAGAGCTAATCTCAACCACCTTGTAATCTAACTAAATTAGTGACGTCGTACGGCATTTAATTGAAGTTTTACAAATTTGCGACCTCGCCAGGGTATTGAGAACAGTACTGCTTTTTTACTTATTAGCAAATCACAAAATTTTGGCATAAATACAATCAAATATATGAAAGTGCAGAACTGTGACTTGTGATTTTCTGAAAGAACTATATTTCATTTACATTCTGTGCTCCTCACGCAGATTTTGTTTCAACTATAGAAGAAGATTTTGGTAAGCGTTTCTTTTCACATCTTTTTATACATTTCATCTTGCGTCAAAATTTATGGTTTTAAGATCCCGTAAGATTATTAGAATATCAGGTCCAATTTTAGATATTGATTTTCCGGTTTGGGATGGAAATAGCAAACCATTCTTTATGCGCATAGACTCAGCTTTCTCCCCGTTTCCTCATTATGACAGTCATCAAAACTGTCAAAAGTTTTTGCCAAACTATCTTCCGAATTGCAGCGACGGATTTATCAGAAGCTTGAGGTCATTAGGAAACTACCCAATCACATTTTGGGCTTACAAAATGAAGTAGAATCTTTGCTCGGTCCCACTGAAGCTTAGCAGATAATAAATAAATATGCGCAATTAGACATGTCAAACCCTGGCCTCATTGAGATTTGAAGGGAATTGCGGAATCGTTGGTATAAAACCAATATTTCTGATCAGGAGGCTAAAGTTGTTTTCATTAACGACCTTCCACAGTCACTAAAATTGTTCGCTCTCTCAAACGATGATTTATCTGATAGATGCGAGTTAAAATCTATGGTTTTGGAAACCAAGTTAAATTCTTCATCCTTTTGGCCTTTAACGCAGGATGATAAGATCTCCTCTTTAGAGAGGACAATAGCGAACATGGCTAAAGTTTTAGAAGGATTGGCCATAGGGAAATCTGAGATAAATCAGATGAACGCTCGACCCAATTTTACACCCAAAACACGAAATAACAGTAGGTGGCGATCTTGATCTCCGCAATTTTTAACAGATATGCCCCAAAGAACTGGTACTATAATCACCAGAATTTTTTTATTCATGTCAAATCTGTCTCTGCTGTTCGGGAGTATTTCCTAATGAATGACAATTTCTAATGATATACCCTTATTTAACTATCCAGTTTATTTCGCAAACAGCTGTCAAAGCCCATACCTACATATGGCAGCCGATATCCCACACTCAACATAGGTTTACGGCGTGAATATACTCACAACTTCAACATCGCCAAGGTCTTACAAAATATAATAGGCCTTGATTTCTTTTTGAAATGTCGGCTCATTTTTGATCTTGCCAATCAAAAAATCATCGACCCCTCCACCGGACTTCAGCTGGGTTTTTGTACACTTGCCTCCGAGCGTTTGGAGTTACAAGTCATTCAGCCAAACCCAGTGCATCATTCAGCAGAGATATTAGCAGCTTTTCAAGAACACTAGTCGCTGTTCGATCTCGGCAAGTCAGAGCTACGAGTCTCTAACACGATGCACCATATCGTCCCATAAGGCCAACCTATTGCACTCAAGAAGCGACCACTGGCCCCTACTAAACTGAAAGCTGCTCAAGAGGAATTTTCAAGAATTGTGGAATAGGGAATTAACAGATCATCGAAAGGACCAGGCCACTGCACTTAGTTCCCAAATCAAACGAATCGTACAGATTACCGCAAGTTAAATTAAGTGACTAAATCTGATGCATATCTTATTCCCAATATTAACACCGTACTTGGAAACTCAGAGGCTGCAATTTCTTCTCAGTGATTGACCTCAGACAAGACTATAACCACAACCCGGGATCCATTAAAAAAGGGTTTGTCCAATAAGAAAGAATCTGTACAAATAAAATTTGTGAAACATATTAGCCTTATCTCCTGAACTATATACGCCACTAAATTACGGTTTGTATCACTGCAAACTTTATGGTTTCGGAGGATGTGCTATTTCATAAAAGTTTTTCATTTGAACCAATGGACTGGTGCCTATATGAATCCAATAAGAAAGAATCATGAAGTTGGAACTAAATCTTGACATTTGGCAATATCTCCTCCTTTGTTGGGGAAAGTTGCGAGCAAGTTATTCTCTTTTACAAAAATTTACAATCAATTGTCAAAGGGGTTTAGAGAAACGCCTCCATCTAAGATGTCGTTTAAATGTTTATCTACTGAACTATAAAAAGTCTACAATCCTGCTAATATTTTTAATTTTGATTATTATAATACTTTCTCATGGTTGAATAAAAGACAAGGATAATTGTTACCAACAACATAACTTCTTGAGATTTTTATCTCCAAGTTTTGTATTATTAAAATTGAAATGTTATGCATTATATTATCATGTTAGTCAACAATACATACAATCAATTGCCATTCATGGTTCTCATTTTTGCATAATGTTGCACTCGAATTTTACCTTAATTTTTCCTATTTTTGATGCTGAATCTATTACTCTTTACAGCCGAACTTTCTGATGTTGATATATTGTACAGTACAACTAATGAGATTTACTTATCTACATGAGACTAATTGCACATATTTATGTGATGTGATATCTTTTTTATATTGTACTTATTTCGATATTATTGTTTGATGGAACATGTGTGGTTTGAATCCAAATAAAGATATTCTATTCTATTCTATTCTAAATCGGATTTCTGTGTGACAGCCATCTTGTTGTTGCTGCAGACAATCAGGAAGATTTATAAAGGTCATCAAAGAGAATTGAACGTATCCTGCTTCGTCAACTCTACGAGTCCACGTGCATCTACTCGGAGGATCACAAGCCTACGAACAGGATATCAAGAAAATTGTCCAGGAGGAGATCTGGACATCCGCTTGTGCTCAAATTCTCAAATTTTAACAAACTTTTTTTGCATAAATCATCTCAGGTCTTTTTATGGACTATCAAAATTAATGCCAACACTGTCAACGTAAGAAGGTTCTCTATCTAGATCGTTATAGGGATATACACTTTTTATAATTACCTTGTTAACAAACGCAGCACCGATTCTTTTTAAGTACGCCTTTGACACCTTAACTTTTGTAACATAGTGTTGCAGCGTGATTATTTTATGTTAATATTATATTTGTTTTGTGATTTATATCGTTTTGTTTTTCATCTCTGATTCTTATTCAATTGACCTAGTCTTGCCGGGCGGGCGATGCGACATAGACAAAACATTCTCTGAAATGCAAAATCAAGTTTTTAACGCGCAGTATTCAGCAGGACCGAAGCGGAATACACAGAATAATCATATTCAAAAGAATATTCCTAACACCTCTTCAAATGTGAGTACTACACCTGTGCCAACACAACCTATATCTTTTTTACCGCCAAACTGGAAACGTGAAGAATATGTTCGACCTAATGGACTTCGCACAGGGAAGTCGGAGGTAATCTACATCAGGTGATTCGTTTTGTTTTATTTTTAGTCCTGATGGACAAAAGATTAGGACTAAACGTGAAATGCAAATTGCTTTGAAAAACAAATATGATATTTCCTCTTTTGATTGGCGTAGTGGTAAATTTTTGACTAATGCCCAGAAAATAAGAAAGGCTGAAGGAAATGACGGTAGTCTTACACTGAAAGGTATTTTTTACATATTTAAAGTACCCAGCTGCTCGGTGTTCACCTTTTGCCCGCCGTAATAACTGTCCGAATATTGTTACACCTCATATTTTATCATCACAAAAAGATAGTAAACGATCTGATATAAAACATGGAGTTCGTGATATCGCGTATCAATTATTTTGGGAACGTAGACTTTCACGACATCGATCAATTGACCCGGAAACTGGCGAAATATTTAAACCTTTAACTCTTCCTAGGGGAATTCAAAGTACCACATATTTCCTATTTTATTAATAGGTGCTGGTGTTCCTGGGTACGAGACTGATCAGCTCATTCAAAGCATAGTTAACGCAGTAGCGTGCAGTAATTCACCTGTTTTTGGTCAAGACCAACCACCATCAATCATAGAAAAGAATCCCTGTATTGCGATCGATTATACACAGCCTATGATAAAGGTTCGTTAATCTGTTGATTGATATCCTTCAGTCATACATAGTTTCTGATGATGACATACGACGCCAGGAAGCTAAGGTCAAAGAATTGCGTCGCAAATTAGAGCTGGCAAGAAAAAAACTTGATTCTGTAAGTAAAATTTTGTTGTTTTCAGTCAGCAAGTATATATCTAGTGTAGTTCATACTTCGTTAATAGCATTATTGGAAATTCGATTTGTGATCCACAGGTAGTATTTACAATTTCAAGTACAAATTTTATACCAGAATTAAGTTGTCTAGGTTATATTCAATATTAATTAATTTCTAGGAATAATTTCTATAACACAATGCTTTTAGATTTTCCAATAAAGCTGTTCTCGTAAGTACTTCCTATGTAAAGTAGGGCCTAAGTATGTGCTGCTGCAAATCTAAGTGTCATCGACACTAAATGGCTGTCTATAACTCCGTCATAGAAAATTTTCTTTTCACCAGAACTAAACTCGATTTTAATATCTGGTACCTTATGTAGTCATTTATATGAACTACAAAGGGGATACAGTTGGATTATTCACGCAATACCAAACCAACAAGGAAGTAGAAAACGTAAACGCTGAGACACGCACACAAAAAATTCGCCAGTATATATTCAAATCACGCACAAAGATTAAGGTCGTTGCATTCATGAATTTCTTTTCATTCGCTTTTTGGGACACCGAAATGTTAATCTGATTTGCTGAGCGATTTTTATGAATAATGTGTTCAGTAATTGCGAAAACATTCTATCCAATGGCAGTTTTTTAATCTAAGTGTTTTGTCAATTAGATTCGTTAAAAATCTGGTAGTCCAGCCTATACAACACACTGTGCATCCATAGTATGTGCATATGTTGGGGAGCTTACCCTTCATATTCGTGCTAAATGGGAGTTTTTTGCAGAAAACTAAATGAATTGTATATTGGGTATCCGAGACGTCACCGCGTTTATAATTCTAGTATGCTGATATATATCGTCTTTAGGTTGTGTGCGGCTTCGCTCATTTTTATCGTTGCTTATGCTCCATTTTTTTAGTAATTGTTTCTGGGTACCTGTTTTCTACTAAAGCTTTTTTAGCACCGGCATTTCTTCACAATGAAAATCATCAAAACAGATATTATTTTTTATTTAAGATAAATTAAGTTAAACATTTGTCTTTTCAAATTGGGGCAGCTCTGAGGTAATGGTTATTTTGTCCTGTTCATGTCTGCTTTCGATATAATTTCATTTTTAGAATGCCATCTTCCTGTATCATCACAAAAAATCAACGAATGGCAGCTCGTAAGATTGTGATTTTTCGTGCTCGCAAGCAAACTGAATTTGATGGTTCATTGTTCAAATCTTTAAGCCTGTTAATGAAAGTACAGAAGGAATCGACAGTTTTGTCAGAGGAGATGTTTGTAAATAGATTTCTGTCTTCAAACGAAGTATTTTTTTATACTTGTCGTACACAATTGTTTGGCATTTAAATAAGTATGTGTTGTAGGATTGCTTCTTCTTTGCCAGTTTATGCTGTGAATTTTAAATTATTGACATTATTGGCCTTAACGGCAGCAATTTGGTCGTTCCAACTTCATTATGTACCTTTACCCAGCCTTATATTGTTATCGCGCATGTGCCGTCTGCTTTGCGTATTTAAATCGACGTTTGATGTTATCGATTCTTTTAGTAGTCACATCATCGGTTCATTATTGAAATGCTTCGCACACATTTGTAATTACAATCCATATTCAATCTTCGTTAGTTTACGGTCTGTATTTTTTACTTGGCATGATTTGAGTTTTTTTCTATTAAGAACGTTTCTCGGTTGGTTTACGTAATTATTGGTATTCATAAGAACAGTGCATGAGCCTTTGTCTGGCTTCATATTTAACTGACCAGTTTGGTCAGATTCAGTAACTGCAAAGTAGGTATAAAACCTCATTTGTTTTAAATTCCTGAAGGAAAATTTGAAGCTTTTAATGACATGAGCAGACAGTGTTGCTTTGATCTCCGTCAACTCAGACCCTCAAATTATCGTATGTCATACATACACACGCACTGACATGGAATCATTAGAATAAATCAAATCGACCGGTTACATATGTCATCGTAAAATTTCATCAGTTTCTTAGCATTGAATTTAAATTTCTGTATTTGACATTTAGTTATGCAAATTATGTATAGAAGCTTTCACATCTTTGTGTTAATAACAGTAACAACAGTTGTACCATGTCGAAACTGCCTTCTCCCGATCCCGGCTGATCCTCCATTGTTATGTCCGATGCCTGCTGAACGACCACAAGTTTCTCTATTATCCTACAGCCGACCTGACCTAATTCTATTTTGTGTACTGCTTGCCCATTTCCATCTATCCGATCCGGCTAAAACGATCGTTTCGATCCCAAAGGAAGAGAAAAGTCGCGGTAACGGCTTTATTAGTAGGATTTAGCGACTTAATTATAAAACATTGCGGCTTATACAGTCTTATCATATACTTCACAATTTCATCATCATGTCCAGCCACACAAAAGTCAAATGACGAATGTTTCACTTCCATATAACAATAAGGAGTGAAAAAGGGTATATAAGTGAATTTAGACAACTTATTATTGAGATTTACGAGAGAGAGAGAGAGAGAGAGAGAAGGAATACCTTGCTACTATGAGTAAATATATCAGGATAACTCACAGAAATGAGGCAAACTAAACCTCTCCACAGCATCATTATGGCCAAGTTAGCATTCGGGCAAGGCGACATCAGCAATACAGCTTCCTTGCGGATTTCACTGTATCACGTCATAAACAAACCAAACCTCGCAGCTAACTTTGCCCTACTTAGAAAAGAAAGTTACGAAGATGATTCTACTAGACATCTGAAAAAAGATCACCACTTAGCTCGATTCGATGCCATATCACTAAGGGTTTCTAACCAAAAACTATGATGCACACGAGGACTTCATCCTGGCAGACGAGTGAGTCCTGTACTACCCAATTTGGATGTAAGTGACTTCAATTGTTTCTGCAGTGTCAAAATCGCTTAAATTAAAATAAAACCATTGTTTGGCAATAGTCCAAATTTCAAATAATGAAATATACTTAACATTGATACCGCTCTTATCTTTGGTGGTAAAAGTAAATTGCGAATGTTCATTAGCTAAGTTTCTCTCGTAAAATGTACCTAAATAGTTTGTAATGTGAGAGCAATCCATAATCGCGCAAAATGTATACATTTAACAAAATGTAAATTTGCAAAAATTCAGCGGTGGGAATTTGAATAAAGCCGATATATTCTACATACTTTACTTTACTTTACTGCGGCTGACTCCTTTTGGAGGATAAGCCGGCTCCATATTTCATGGAGTTTCTTGGGAATTTGGTACAAGTGGTGTCCCCTCACCTCCATTCTACATGGAAATAATTAAACAGTTAGCTAAGCATTTGACCTGCAAAACACGGATTTAGCCAGGTATTTAACTATTTCTAGCTGCACTACGAAACCTCATCTCATAAGACGAGAAGGCTGATACATCTTAACGTGCAGGTGGAGTTAATTGCTACTCAATTATGGTGACCGCCCCGATTGGCCATTCTCCTTGGTCTTCATTGAGTAGATCGTCATTTTCCTTTTAATGAGCATGTTGCATTAGTGATCAATGTGTTACTGGTTTATTGACGAAACTTCATATCAATAGATGGCACTATATTTAAAAGAAACATGTTGCGCGACAGGAAATAGATAATTCACCTGATTTTCGGATTGCGTACCGAAATGTTTAAATCCACTGTCATCATGATTTTTCCGGTTATTTCGACCTCCGTGTGCAGAGGTCTTTTTCAATGGCAAACACATCACCCACTAAGTTGACAATAAGTATGTCAAGTGGAAATATTAGTTTAAACTGCCTCATTTATATTTGTTAGATATCTCAAGCATAACGTTTTTTCAAAAAATACTAGGAAAGTATATGTTAAATTCGTTTGTGTATATGTCTGCATGTAAACACTCTTCGCAATGAGATTACAATGATTTAATGACATTTACTGACAGCTCACTAGATAAGCGTACGTCATCCTTGTGTGTATGTGTTCTCGTTTGTTATGGATGGAGGAGTAATCAGTTAATGCACGTGTACACTCATCCCAGTGAAATTACAGCGATTTGGCAACATCTGATTATTCGCTTGATAAGCGTGTTTGTGTGTATGTGCATGAGCGTATACTTAAGACTGCGAACTAATCTGTTACATGTAATTACAGGCACTTGTAACAGTCATTCAAGTGAAACTAAAATGGTAACTGTCACTTCCTAAATGCACACATCAGTCTTATTTTACACATACTTTTCTAAATGAACTTATTACGAGTGGCATTCCGGTGAGGAGGGGGCAAGATACTATGAATACAGTAAATAATTAAGAGGTAGCAAAATTAAATTAGAAACGGATAAAGTGTTTCAATAGGATAGAAAGTTAAATTAAACGGTTCGTAAAATAAATTGAAAATTGCCTGATAAAGAAAGATACTAGTAATAGTGCAAAGGAAATTGGGCTTTTTTAAAAAAGTAATAAACCTTCCCATCATGTATGGATAAATGTTTGTTAAAGGCGCTACACTAACAACATAACGAAAGATAATAGAAAAAATAAGATAACAAGTAATCAAGGATGAAATTATAAGACAATCAGATAATAAATTATAAGATATTGAATTACTCAACCTCCACCTCTATAAGTTAATATCAATCCAGTGTTCTTATACTTTTACTTGAGCGAGTTTCTGATTCAGATTCGTGTAATCTTCGTTTTCTAACATTATTTAATGCTGTATTCCAAATAGGACCTAGTGATTTTTCTACGGCTGTTTCATTCATGATATCATTTCTCGATTTAATTTCTATAGATTCTCTAATCAATCTAGTCGATCTGCTACGGTCACAAATTGATATACCTCTACACCCATCCCAATTAATTGAGTGTCCTGTCTCTACTGTATGGCGTGCAAGATCCGATCTATTAACATGGACAATCAGATAATAAATTATAAGATATTGGATTACTCACCCTCCACCTCTATAAGTTAATATCAATCCAGTGTTCTTATTCTTTTACTTGAGCGAGTTTCTGATTCAGATTCGTGTAATCTTCGTTTATTAATTTTAGTGTATACCTCTATATTGTCTAGTTGTTCATACATTTTAGCATTATAGTCAGATTGACTCATTAGAACTATAATGCTAAAATGTAGGAACAACTAGACAATATAGAGGTATACACTAAAATTAATAAAGATCCTACTGATAAGCTACAAGGACAAGTTAAATTATTGATCAATAGCATAATTAATGAAGGAGAATTAGATCAATTGTTTGGTAACGCTCTCATACAAAGAGATACAGTCGCTTCTAGAGTGTACGGTTTAGTAAAGATACATAAACCAGGCAACCCTTTGATAATTATTGTTAATGTCAAAAACTCTCCAACATATAAAATGTCTAAGTTTCTATGCCATAGAATAAAGAAATATTCGTACTTCTTAGACTATACTTTGATGAATTCATACCATTTGGTTGAGATTGTCGATAAATGTGAGCTACATGAAAACGATAGATTGGTGAGTTTAGATGTGGTGTCAATGTACACCAATATACCAGTACCCAAAGCACTAGATTATTTTCAGCGTTTCCTGGTTGATCATCCAGTAATATTAGACGGAAGTAAAATGACGATGAGACATGTCATGGAAATGATGGACTTATGTATGTCCTCCACTTATTTTAAATTTATGAATGAATTTTATAAACAGATTAGAGGTGTTCCAATGGAACAACCACTGTCAGTTCCGATAGCTAATATCTTCATGCATTACATGGAGAAGACCCTCTTAGATATAACGCCCCTAAATCCTAAATTGTATGTACGATATTTGGATGATATATTAGTTATTTGGAATCACGGTGAGGATCAACTGATAAATTTCTTAAACATAGCAAATCAGGTGAGCGAGCTTAAATTTACAATTGAAAATGAATCATGTGGCGAATTACCATTTCTGGATGTCAAGTTAATTAGAAATGGTACAAAACTAGAACGGGATGTTTATAGGAAGGATACTTATATTGTGTCCACCTATGTTGGATGGTCCACGTACTTGGATGTCTTCTGTATTTATTATTAGCGTATCGTCTAGACGAGCCTTAATTGTGCCTAATTCTGCAGTTAAATTATTCATTTGAGAAGTCAATGCCTGAATCAACGTTTCCAACCCATCTGAAGACATATTAAATGTGCCACAAATGCTTTATTTTTACTCGATTATATATAGAATTTTGCTCGCACAACGAGCATCGATTTAATAAAACAAATTTACGCATTAATTAATTTATGTTCACTTCAGCTCGAAGTCTCCTTTTCTCATTGGGCTGACTGCTTCATTCTTATACGGGCGCTTCTGCGAGGAATTTCTGTTGAAATAATGTCTGCCCTAGATAAGACCCTTTGTTCATTATTTGCCTTAAAGGTGGCCATTGCCACATCTTCCTCCCCCTCAGGAATCGGCTTTCGCACTCTGCTTAAACGATCCAGTGCAACAGCTCGTTGTCCATCGGGGAGGCTAACAAAAACAGTATTGTGCTCTGCGTCCACCCTCTCCACGCGATACGGCCCATCATTGACAGCCTGCAATGCCATGGGCTCGACCTTCGCTACCATGACATAGTCGCCGACCTTTAGGCGAGTGCGTGTCGGTTGCCTTGCATAGCCTTGTCGCCGTGTGGCGCCTACATATTCAGTTAACTGTTTTAGTCGTTCCTGAATATCCGCTATGGTGCAGCGCTCATGGGACACTTGGATTACAGGTTCACCTGGCAGTCTTATGTGTCCTCCATAGACCATGGTCGTTGGAGCGAATCCTGTATCTGTTGAGACAGTAAAGCGCATGGCCCGCTCGACCAAATGTAATTTGTCTCTCCACGTTCCCGGGCCCTCGTGGCACCAACATCGCAGTACCTCTTTCATCGTCCTATGTGCGCGCTCAGCTGTCGCATTGGTTTGCGGGTGATAAGTGGCTGTGCGGGAATTCTTTATGTCAAGGTCTTTGCACCACTGATTAAATTCTTTCGACTCAAACTGTGCGCCTTGATCGGTAACAATAACTTGGGGTGCACCGAATCGACTGAGCCATCGCTCTTCTAAGTACGTTATAATCTTTTCTGTTGTGATCTTCTTCAGTGGTACAAACTCGACCCATCGGGTAAACTTATCGACCATGGAAAACACATAGGACACGCTGCCGTGAGCTACCGGCAGTGGACCTACCAGGTCGATATGCAGAAACTCGTTCCGTGCAGTGGCATTGAAAGCAATCGGCGTAACTTTTACTCGTTTTTGTGGTTTACAACGTTGGCATGTAGTGCACTGTTGACAATAGCTACGAATTTCTTTGGACATGCCAGGCCAATACAATCGTGACTGTAATGTCTCAGTGAGCCGCCCAGCGCCGGGATGTCCCAACGTTTCATGCCAAAAGGCCATTAATTCTGTTCTTATAGATTCTGGCACAAACTATTGCACTGTTTGTCCTTCTTTCCGCACCAACAGGCCGTTCTGTAGACTCAACGTTTTATATGGTGCAGATACCCCTGTGCCGTTTTTTAATTGATTAACTATTTCCTGACATGTAGCATCTCTTCCCTGTTCTTCAGAGACATTTATAAGCGGCGAAACCCGCACAGAGGAAATTCTTAGCGCATCGGCCGCCGCATTCTCGATTCCTGCTCTATGATGAATTGATATATCGTACTCTTCTAGTTCTTCAATGGCTCGATGTACACGTTTCTTCTCAATACATAGTGATCTCCAATGCACTAGCGCTTTGTGGTCAGTAAAGACGTCCACGTGTCCCCCGATGACAAATATCTAAACTTCCGCAGCGCCCATTGTACAGCTAGCAATTCTTTTTCTGTGACTGTATAGTTCTGTTCCGCCTTAGTGAGTGTGCGACTTATATATTGCGCAGGACGTCCGTCAGCTTGTAACACCGCTCCTATACCAATATCTGACGCGTCTGTAACAATTGACATATTACCTACTGGGAAAGTCAAAATAGTTGCATCTATTAATTTCTGCTTACATAGCACAAACGCTTGTTGAGCCTCCTCCGTCCAACGAAATGGTATCTTGGCACTAGTTAACTGAGATAAGGGCTGTTGCGTAACCGCCATCCCTGCGAGGTATGGTCTATAGAAATTCACCATGCCAATAAACCGGCGCAATTGTTTTCTAGTAGTAGGCACCGGATAATCCCTGATAGGTTGTACATTCGAATCTTACGGCATTCATTCGTCCGCTGAGACTAAGTGCCCCAAGAACCGCACTTCTTGACCTATCTGTACCTTTTCTGGATTAAAATGTAATCGACATTCTACGACTTTGGCCAACATCTTCTGCAGCCTCACACGTAATTCGTGTTCAGTAGTGACCCATATAATAACATCGTCTACGTAAGCTGTTGTACAAGTTAAGTCAGACACCGTGTCCATCATTCTTTGGAACACTTTCGGTGCGTTTTTAAGGCCAAATGGTACCCGGGTGAATTGGAAATGACCTTGGGGTACTTGTACCGCTAACTTCCATCGGTCTTCGGGCCGCGCGCCTATTTGCCAAAATCCATGTTTAAGATCAAGCACGGCAAACCATTTGCCTCCCGCTAGCTGTAAGAACAGATCACGCAGAGCCGGCATGGGATACGGGGCCGGTTTAGTTACTGAGTTCAATTGCCTAAAATCAGCCGCTGGTCGGAGCGAACCATCCTTTTTCGTAACATAAACCATCGGAGCACGAAAAACAGATTTTGACGGTTCAAGAACGCCGGCTTCTATCATTTCTTGGGTTGCTCGAGTCGCTGCTGCTAATTTCTATGGAGGCGCACCATATACTTTGGTGGTTCGTAACCGTCATTTAGTTCTAGCCATAGCTTAAACTGGTCGACCGTCGGCCCTGGATGCTCGCTACAATCAGGCAGTTGGAATATAATGTTATATTGGGTTTGAAGATTCTTCCACCACCCAGGCAGACGACTGGTCTCCTCCTGCATCTTAGGGGTACATATAGACTTTATTGAACTTATTCCCTAAGCCGCGATAGGCATACACGTTTATTTTGACAGTCTATCGTCTTAACCCATTTTCTAATGAAATCAATTCCCAATAAGGGCGTTTGCGTATTCGAAACAACAAAAGACATGATTGACATGTCCATTTATTAACAACTTCGTGTCCCACTCGCCCACAGCCACCATCGATGCGCCCGATGCCTGACATAAACTTGCTTTCGTAGATTTTATATTGTTCAATGGCCAAGTCAATGGTAGTACCGACACATCAGCTCCAGTATCCAATTGCATCATTACCGGCTGTCCGTTGAAGAGTTCTAAAAATTTAACTTTAATGAAAATTCTTACATTTGGCAATGTTTCCCACACTTCCTTTTCTTCAAAGGCCATCTGGTTCGGACAACTTTTTTGTTTGATCTGCTGGTCTTCATTCGATCTACCCATCGGAGGCACCAAAGGATTAATATTGTGCCCTGCTCTCTCCACCTTGGCGTTCCAACCCCAACCTGTTGAGCTGGAGTCCTTATATACTGACTTTGCTTCCAGGCCACTGGCTGTTGCCTTCTGTCGCGGAACTGCTTATTATGCCGCGAAGAATTCCAATACGGTATGTCGCTCCTCTCAGATGTCGTAACTGGACGCATGCGTGGAGATGCAGCTGCCACTTTGTTTGTCATTATGGCCGAACTTTGAAGAGCCTGAAGTCTCTCTTCAAGGCCTCCCTGGGCGCTGGATATTTCACCGTATCTGGTAGGATCAAGCAGCATGAACATGATGGCCTCATGTGGTTGCAAGCCGGATAAAGACTCGGTAAGCTTCGAGAACCACCGCTTGATACGTGCCATGGTATCCATGGGCATCTCACCCAGTAATGGTTTGAGGCTGTATAATTCTAAGAACACTTCCTGAGGCCTAGCCCGGAAATGATCCAACACGCGTCTTTTGTATTCTTCATACGTGAGGTCAACCGGCAATTCCAATTTGACTGCTACTGTCCGGTCCACTAATTCCTGGACAGCCACACGCACAATAGGTGCTTCCAATGTAAATTCTTGGGCTCGAACTGATGCCTCAAATTTTTCGAACCACAACTGTGGCCTTTTCACATCTAGTGGTGCCAACATCGGCTTAAACTCTAATGACGGTCTGAAATAACTCGTCGATTCGGCTGAAAACGCCGGCATATTTCCTCCTGATTCCTCTTCGGCGCGGTCGCTATTGTTTTGTCCACCTATGTTGGATGGTCCACGTACTTGTATGTCTTCCGTATTTATTATTAATGTATCGTCTAGACGAGTCTTAATTATGCCTAATTCTGCAGTTAATTTATTCATTTGAGAAGTCAATGCCTGAATCAACGTTTCCAACCCATCAGAAGACATTAAATGTACCACAAATGCTTTATTTTTACTCGATTATATATAGAATTTTGCTCGCACAACGAGCATAGATTTAATAAAACAAATTTACACATTAATTAATTTATGTTCACTTCAGCTCGAAGTCTGCTTTTCTCATTGGGCTGACGGCTTCATTCTTATACGGGCGCTTCTGCGAGGAATTTCTGTTGAAATAATGTCTGCCCTAGATAAGACCCTTTGTTCATTATTTGCCTTAAAGGTGGCCATTGCCACAGTATCCTTCTTAATTTCAATTCAAATCACCCATATAGAATGAAAATCGGTATCTTAAAATCGATGATAATAAGAAGCTTAAGATTAACAGATACAAAGCATAAGGAGATTGAATTAGATAGACTGCGAGAAATATTCAGTGCTAATGGGTATCCTCTAAAGTTAATTGAAGCCACTATAATGAGCATTATAAGTAAATTTAATCATAACTGGAAGTATGTGAAATCAAATAAAACAAAAGATGATCGGAGGGTAATGGTAATACCTGATTCTAAACTAAGTACGAAAATCAAAATGATAGCATCCAAATACAATATACGTACTATTTTAAATCAGACCGTTACCCTAGGTATTAAACTGCCCAACCAAAACGAGAAAATAGAACAATTAGACACATCAGGAGTATATGAAATTCCATGTAACGACTGTAACTTGATGTATGTAGGTGAAACCATGCGTCCAATTAGGGTAAGAAGAGGGGAACATAAAGCCGCATGTAAGTGTGGCCATGTTAATAGATCGGATCTTGCACGCCATACAGTAGAGACAGGACACTCAATTAATTGGGATGGGTGTAGAGGTATATCAATTTGTGACCGTAGCAGATCGACTAGATTGATTAGAGAATCTATAGAAATTAAATCGAGAAATGATATCATGAATGAAACAGCCGTAGAAAAATCACTAGGTCCTATTTGGAATACAGCATTAAATAATGTTAGAAAACGAAGATTACACGAATCTGAATCAGAAACTCGCTCAAGTAAAAGTATAAGAACACTGGATTGATATTAACTTATAGAGGTGGAGGTTGAGTAATTCAATATCTTATAATTTATTATCTGATTGTCTTATAATTTCATCCTTGATTACTTGTTATCTTATTTTTTCTATTATCTTTCGTTATGTTGTTAGTGTAGCGCCTTTAACAAACATTTATCCATACATGATGGGAAGGTTTATTACTTTTTTAAAAAAGCCCAATTTCCTTTGCACTATTACTAGTATCTTTCTTTATCAGGCAATTTTCAATTTATTTTACGAACCGTTTAATTTAACTTTCTATCCTATTGAAACACTTTATCCGTTTCTAATTTAATTTTGCTACCTCTTAATTATTTACTGTATTCATAGTATCTTGCCCCCTCCTCACCGGAATGCCACTCGTAATAAGTTCATTTAGAAAAGTATGTGTAAAATAAGTCTGACGTGTGTATTTAGGAAGTGACAACACATACACACAGGCATGACGTACGCTTATCTAGTGAGCTGTCAGTAATTGTCATTAAATCACTGTAATCTCATTGCGACGAGTGTATACATGCAGACATATACAGAAATCAATTTAACATACACTTTCCCAGCATTTAAAAAAAACGTTATGCTTAAAATATAAAACAACAAGGATAAATGAGGCAGTTTAAACTAATTTTTCCACTTTACATACTTATTGTCAACTTAGTGGGTGATGTGTTTGCCATTGGTACAATATTGTTGGCTTCATCGCTTCGTTTAAAATACTAAAACTAGCCAACTTGTTGGCACTGCTAGTCTCTTCTCGACGAAGAGTCACCTCTTTAATTCTGGGCGGACGGTTATTGATTTCACCGCCGCGTACAAATTTACATAAATCTACCACCATGTTGGTGTTGCCTCTCTTTAAAACAGTTTAACGCAACGTAGAGCTGGTTATTATCTTTCCGTATGATCAATACCAGCCATAATGTTTGTGTCGATTCTATTTAAAAACAGTATCACACGATTGTAAGTCATAGCGGGTCATTAGATTCCTGTTTAACACCAATACCTGCCACTATGTTCGTTCTACTCGTTACTTATCAACGAAAAGTGTTCGCCAATCCTTATCGGACGGCTATTTGCTATGCCGCCACATATTACATACTAATAACCAACATTATGGTTGTGCTGAATACTTGTCATGTCTAAGCTTTCTTCGAACGATCCCCGCTGATCCTCCAAATTCGTGGTCAGTGCCTGCTGAATCACTAAAAGTTTCTCTATTATCCTACATCCGACAGGAACTCGTGGTCTATCTCTGTACTGAAACTTTTTACTGACTCTTCAGTCTGCAGAAATGTCGATTTAATTTACATTCACCGTCTAGCCTAGTTAAGTAAACGATCAATGATGGGATCTGGACATTATTATGTGATTTTTTTATTTAAATGCCTCATACAGTAGGCTCAATAGGCAAGAGATTTCAATCAAAAACCTAGTTGGCGCTGCTTTTTTCGTAAGCGCCCTTTTAAAAACCGACTATGCGGCCCACCTATATTTCCGTTTATGTAAGTATGTATATTTCTAAATGGATTTTATCTGCCCATTTCGAACATTTTGTTATATTTATATTCTCTCTAATGGTCATTGCCTTAGAATATTACACAGTATATGTGTAGTAAAGAAAACATTTTATTACCAAGAATATGTTTATTGTGGCTATTATTCGGTTTATTTTTGAGCAATATCTAGACATTACATTTTTTTCATTTATATCCAATTCATGGTTGTCATTTAATTAAGAACTAGTCTCATTATATGCGAATGGTTTCTTATCTGTGTACGTGTAAGTGTTATTCTTTTTGTACTGCAAAGTGATGTTTGAGGGTTGAGTTTTGACACGTCCTTCGCTCTGTTATCTATTGTGTGTACGAATGCCTTTCACAGTGGTTTTTTTCATATATCATTATTCAAGAGTTTTATTTTGTCTGCCTTGTAACTGTGCAGGGTATGCAGAATGCAGTGGTGATTGCTCATCTCATTGTCAAATTTTTGTCACTGTTGATTTTGATAATGATGTTGTTTGTGCAGATTTTGCTTCACTTTTTAACCAATCCAATGATCATTGATACTAGTCTATTATGTGGCCGGGTTTTTCTGTGTAGAAAATCATTGTTGTTAATGCGATTGGTGGCCAGTTTAATATATGTATATGTATAACAATTTTCCGAACTTTGCTTTTTGTAAAATTTAATCGTATTCCAGTTTCAAATATACGCTTCGAAATATCTTATCTGCCAGATAATGACAGGGCTTTGTAATCAATTTCTTGGAATCTATTAACCAATTGCTCTTCCGCACGATATATATATATGTTCTACCGCACATACATATAAAACTGTAGACCATGAGAAATTAAGAGAATTACCAATTGATCCTTGGAATTCATCCTCATAATGCTCTGTCTGTTAAGGTGATTTCAACTTTTTCAATAAGGAAATTCGCCTCAATGATTCGATTTAATCGCCGTGCAATATTTTATTTTGGTAGGTCACATCAAATGGAAAATTTAGACCAAAAGTTTATTTTTTATCCTCTATAATATGCTCAGAGCCTCGGTTTTTGATGAGGTTTGCTTTGTTATTAATTAGGTTTCTTTTTGATATTTTGTGTCACTATTGTTGTAATCGATGCATTTCACGGTAAAGTATATATATATATATATATATATATATATATATATATATATCCAAAGTCAATGCTGTAATCTTCACACCTCCACTGTTACCAGGACGACAAAATTAAGCTCATTAATACTTCGAAACAATATGCACTATACGGGGAAAAACAGTCAGACGCATTCGCCACCAGAGCGATAGCCTGGTCAAGACCTTATCCATCAATAAAAGATTAACCAGATCTCAAGCCCCATTTGGTAATGCATTTAGAATGGCTCCAACATAAACACAATTCAACATTCAATTGTCCACCAAAAATCGAACAACTGCTGCAAGGAAATACAGATACGACTGCTAATCAGGCTATTTTTCATTTGTTTTATCAATTGGATACCCAGAATGAATCTAAATGAAAGATTTTCATGTGGGGTACGTATTCTCGAAATAAACTGACCATTACCCACAAGCGTACTCTTGATTATAAAATATTCCTTCTTTTATTAAAACTTTAATACTGTTTAATACATGTACAAGGGGCATTTAATGCTGTTAAGCTAACGCGGTATAGTCAACTGTTTATGACGAATATAGTATGGCATATGATAATGTACAATTTAGATTATAGTTATTATTAATATTGAACTTGACATTCACATTTTACTAAATAAAAGACTATTGATTCTGGCTCAGAGTCATAATAACATAAACACTTATCTTGTGCTACTTCTTGCATCTGTCTATTTTATAACATACTGAAGACGGGTGATTTATTTTCTTAACATCGGTAATATCATTCACGATAGCACCAACGGCAAAAGTTCCAGTCTCTTTAAAAACCGATTTTAGTACTATTGCTCGGATAATTTTGCATTAAATGACTAATGTTAAACTTAAAGCATGTGCGTCAAACATAGAGGTAAAGCTTCGTCTAATGATGGAAAATATTCCTTAAATTTTATGTCATGTGTTATTGACTTTGCATTTAGTTTTACTGAATGGCGAATGTTTTAATGTAAGTGCTACATGAATGGTTTGGAACATTTAAATATAAACGAAAATCTATTTCCCACGCTGTGGACATAAAAATAAACTATTTTTTAAGAAGGTCATGAAATTCTTATATAGTCTTGATTATCGTTGAAATCAAATTTCGAGTTTCGCGCATAAGTAATGCGGAGTTCCATTTAGAACGATGATGCACTCCAAGCTCAATGCGCAATATGACGTTTTGTAAGGCGTTTAGCCACATGGCGTCCTCCGGCCCCTAGATAACGGTGAATGATAGATCATGGATCAATTTCTTATAGATGGCTTTCGTTTTGGTTCGCTTAAGTCGACTCGGAGAGCTGAAGTATCCGTTATAGATTTTCGGGGAAAAATAGATATGAAACTCAATTAGATATAAGCAAATTCGAACAACCGTCCTTTAAAAAATAAGGAGATATTCTAGTCACAGCTAATCGGTATTGATGGTGAAATTTCACATAAGTTCCACTATGCACAGTGCAAGTACTAGTGTACACGGCATTGTATGCCTCGCAGAAATAATCATTGGTTCTCTAAACAAGGCGCATAATTCCGCTTGGTTCGGCGCATACTAATACTAGTAAGAATTTAAGACGCCTACTTAGTCTAAAATACTTTTAGACTAAAAGGGCTGAAGACATGGAACACTCGTTCGCATCAGGTATTAGCCGCTGTTTTTCAACATATCCACACATCAGGCCTGAGAAAATATTAAAAAGTAAGCGAAAGTATAAGAGATGGATAACCGATAAAATATGTCGTCCTGAACACGCCAACGATCAATTTTCCTTGGCTTTGGCATAATTTTCGATTCCAGATAACACGCCTGTATCAGCAGTGTGGAGTGTTAATCTAAAACAATAGTCTGAGTTAAAAGTATGTGATGCAATCCTATCTGTTAAACCTCGCAAAGGTGCAAACCAAAATGATTTACTTCCTAGATAAATTAAGGATAGTGGCTATTTCACTTCCGGGAGTACCATTTGGAATGAGGAGACGTGTCGCGTGCTAGAAATAAATTGACCACCATGCCTATCTTAAAAAAGGCAATCGTATTTCTTGTGATGGTCATTATGTTATAAGCTTTTTTCTAGCCGTCTTAAAAATATGGTGTATTAATAATATAATTATTTTAATGAAAGTTATTGAATAGTAAGGTGCTAATCGTCGTGTCACAATAGCCGTCTTTCTAGACAAAAGGTAAATGTGACTCGGTGGATCGCAAGATTCTTTTCGATATTCTATCGAAAAGTGGTGTGCTGAACAATTTTTTAATTAATATACGTGATCTTTACATAAACATTTCCGGTCGCATTAAGGTCTACAACTAATAACTGCATAACTTTACAACCAGCAATGGTGATCGTCAAGACTGTCTAGTGTCCCCTTTTTGTTTAATTCTGTCATAAATGCTATTCTGAACAACACTCTTCTACAATTACAGGATTTACATGTTTAAATTTTTCCATGTGGCAACCGAAATTCCGCCCAGGCTATCTTGAATAGATTAACAAACGTGTCGTCTTTCGGTATGAAATTCGCACCCTTTAAATGTAAGATAATTTTATAGGATCACCTACCACTCACTCGAACTCTGCGACAGAAAAGTTAAGATCTATACACGGTAGACAGAATTAAATAACTTTACAGTTCTATCAATAATTCAAAAATTTAGTATGATGTGGTCAGTATGGGAATCGCGAAAGCTGGAATAGCGTCCTGAACCTTTGGAATTTATTGAAAAACGCGAATATTTAACTCTTCCTTAAATTTAGCGTTTCCAATGCATTAATACGCGCAATCTTTTTATGCGCAAGTGAGAATTAGCCCGTTACAGTTAATAATTTTCTACGTTTACATGCATTCGATTATCATAGTTTGAGAAGCTTGGCACACGTATGTTATCAAAAAAATAATAACCAACTATGACATCCGTAGACGTATTTTTTAATCGAACCAAATTCTCATTAGGCTTCATCGACTACTTTGGCCTAGTCACGTTTTTCCTATGCCACCAGTTCGATTGCCTAGTATGGCGCCTGATTTACGAAAAAAAAACAAGGTGAGCAGATTATTTAGATAAATATACAAGTGGTAACTGGATTCTTGTAAATCTCCATATTAATTTTTATTCCTAAATTATTGTTTTTATAGTTATTAAAATGTTAATATTTTTGGTTATCTTATGTCAGTAATCAATTATTTATTAATGGAAATTGTATTGTTGTGCGTGTTACTAATGATAATCCTATAGCAGATTTCTATTAATTATCATCTTTACGCTTTTCACTTTTGTTGGCATAATTTATTGCACTGTTTTGTCAGGGGAAAATACAACTAGTTTTTATTGCCGATGTCGTCTCGCCTTGAAGTTGACTGGGCCTATTTTATATAAAGGATCTGCTAATCTTGACTATGTACATATTTTCAAATTAATTATTCATTTTTTACAAAGTTTAATTTTTATGTTATATCTGATGCATTGTTAATTTTTGCTTATGTAAATTCGGCAGTGGGCAATAGATTGTAAGTGCTTTGTATAGATATTTATATTGCTGATACATTTTTAACAATCCCTGGTGATCCACTGGCTTCTAAAGAGTCAGTAAGTTCAACAGAATGAATATTCGCGTGATAACGAAAATTCTACTTAGAATTTAATATACTTCAAAACAGACTGGAGACTCATGATCATCTCCCTTAGAGGGATTTCATGACTTCATAAAAAATGTAATAATTTTGATTCAAGAACATTTGGATTAAACAATCTTTGGTGTATAATTGTGCTATTAAACTTCTTTTATTTCCATTTTTGCATATTGAATTCTGGGTACATGTCTTCACAAACTCAAATTCGTCAAATTTCGTTGGTTATATGTAAGATTAGTTCATAAAAATGATATTAGTGCGATTAATTAGGACGCGTAAATCTACTGAATAATATACACTAAAATGCTTCTAGCTCCGTTTTATCATTAAATATTTTGAAGTTATATTAATGCAACAAATCTTTTTTAATTTTCAGCAATACATTATGGAGCGTGAATTTTAACGCAAATTTTGCGTACATTGTATTTATATATATATAATAAGCCCACACTAAATCTTCATTATGCTCTACTTTTAAATAAAAATTCGTTAATCATATCTAACGTCTGTATTTTTTGTTTTCGTAGATAGGATTAAATACTTTTTGAAAAGAATGTGCAGCAAACCACAAAATAAGCTTTATACACGTTCAACTATTAGTCCACGTTCATCTTCGAGAATTCGATCTTAAAAAAGTAGTTCCCATCGCTTCATCATCCTTTATCAGATTCGTCCTTTCAGTCTGACATCAATACTAGAGTTCACGTTTCTTCAAATTTCTCTCTCGACTTTAGTATCTACTGCCTTCAAAGATATTTAAAAAGTCGAATATCGTGAATAATTGCGCTGGACTAAAAGATAACTTATCCACCCATTCTGCAGAATTAGTCATCCGCAGAAGTTTGTTTTAATTGTCTCGTTAGCTGGATATATACATGGTCTTCTCAAAAAATCCAAAACCATTGCAATTTGCGTTCAGTAAGAAGGTTAGATAATGGTGGTACATGAAAAGCAGACTGGCCGAAATGCTCGGCTCGTAATTTTTGCTTATTACGTATACATATTGACGATTAGCTGGTAATAAACTAAACCAAATCCAGCGAATTGATTGATTTATAACGCTGTTTATGATGGGGCCTGTCCGTTGTGAACACGATGAATCCTAGTTAGATGAATACTCTGACGACTGGACCAAGATATCACTCAGCACGACCTAAGGCGTCGAATAAAATTGTAAACGCCGTTTTTAGACATTTTGGGTTTAATTATTGGCCATCTCTAATCTGTCTCCTTTATTCGCAAACTGGAGAGGATTTAAATCGCAAGCGATTTCTACGACAAAAATCCTACCCTTCAGTCAATACTGGTACGACATTATTATTGAGAGAGATGTCTGTATCGGAACATTTAAAATAGTCCAATAATAAGATATTATTAGTCTTTATATAGATGCACTTTCGGACTAATTATTCTTGGCTCAATTCCAACCAAAATAAAGCATCACGCAATAGTCATCATTCCATCGAATCGTCAATTAGAAGGCCATATATATATATAGAGAGCATGCACAAATTCAATCAACTGTCATTGCGGTAGTGGTGATAACATTTCGTTAAATCAATTTGGTAGTCATCGCCGAAAACATAGCGTCAACACCGATTGATTTGTAGACAACCTCAGCGTACCTTTCCAAACATATCGACCCGATTCGCGACAGTGAACGGCGCCTTCGGTTCCACCTGACGAACAAGATATTTACACTTTTAGTGTCTGACGGTAAGTGTTACTAAATGTAGGCTCCTTTATTTTATCTCGCAACAAGGTCGTGTGGATCTCATTGTCGCTTTATAACAACACTATATATATGGCGCATATAGAGGAGAATGGCGATACAAAACAAGCAAGGCCTCACATGCTTAAGAAGCCCGTACCCAATTGCCAGAATAGTCACTACTAATAAAGTTGACACGGTCACATCTTCTATCTCATAAAAAAGAATTAAGCCAGTGTAAATCCTGATCCGCTGAATGACTTGCGGTAACTTCTTGTGTTTTTGTGTGTGATCTCTTAGCTATGCAGCAGATTCTGCATGTTAGATAGCTTTGATGCTAGTATACTTAGCATAGATGTTCTCATGTCGATATTATGGTAGGCGCTGTAACCAGCAGTGTTTACATTCATGATTCTTAGTTTATAGTTACTAAGGATTGGAGTTTATATCAAGATCAAAATCGTAATTTAAATGAAAGTAGAACATTTTTAATCTAACCTCACGAATAAAATACGGCAAATGTCAGAATTTACTTTGGACATGACTCGAACATAGGACGACTCCATCTATAATTGTTGCTCTAACCCATGAACCGTCCTTCCGCATTATCTTTAGTATATATTTACTTCAAAGGATTATTCAGAATGGCTCTAGACTCACGTATGTAAATCGCAATTACCATGAACAATTGTTTTAAAAATCTAAGATACCAAATTATTTTTACCAACTCTTATAAAAGAAGCTTCAAACACGAAGGCGATTGCGTCACCAGAAACCCACCAATTACATAACTCTCACGACATGATCTTTAAATCTAAACAAAATTGATTAGTATGGGTTTTTGCTGGCATATACACATTTTTATTCTAACCCATTTTGTTTACCAGTCGCAAAAGGTGCCTCTTAACTCTGACTCTACTGCAGGAGTATCTAACAAATTTATGAAGACCGCCATTTCGTCAATTTCCTGATCTAAGGACTCGAATCTCATGTCAATTCTTCCAACGTTACCGACGGGACTCTTTTAACCCCCCATTCCCTTTCATTAAAGTAATAGCTAGTTGATCCTTCCTATAGATAGCCAGCATGAAAATCCGAATGGGCGCCTTTCCTTAACAAATTTAACTTTTATCATTAACTACTGTTATTTTCTTATTTCTCAAAGAGATGAATTAACTCTCTGGTTTCTGGATATTTCGTAGACCTTCGATTCTTTCTCAATTTCCGTGATTGTATTCGCCTTATTTGATAACGGAATTCGGAATCAGCAATGTAGAGTTCCTTAGAGCTAACATTAGAATCCTACAGGAATTTCGACCATCGTTGACTCTGAACCATAGCACACGTAGGTTACCACAACGAATATCCTACGCTAAAATCAGACGAATTTTGGATCAGCCAATAAGTGCACCTCGTTAAAAAAAACAAACAAGGCTCCACCAAATACTTTGGCTCGGTTACGCCCTTAAATCAAGTACTCAGTAGAACAACTTATTCTAAATTATCGGCGTAAGAAACAATGTAATCAGATTTTGACATAGTCAACTATATCCATATGGTGTGCTACAGGAATCACGCTTCTGAGAGGTTTGAAGGTCCACTTGCGCATTTTAGTTCCTGGTTAGAAATCCTGTGTGAAACGTATTCGATTCTATATCAGTGGTTTGGTCTTCATTATGATGTGCTTCAGTGAAAACCATAAGGAAGTTGTATTTCCGATATTGACTTTCCTCCATGATGACAAGGATTGTTTTATTTTGCCTCAATGGTGTGTGTTATCTTGTTAAATGCACTCATAATAAATAGGTTTCATTCATAACTCTAATAGTCTGAATCCATAAATTATATTAAAATTTTCGTTCTCTAGTTTACAGTTATGTCGTAGTGAAATCTTAGTTGCCTAAGACTATGAGTCTAGAGGTTTCAGAAAAACTAGACTTTTGGCGGAATGCACGGACAACACGAGTCAAAGGTACACGCCCAATGAATAGCCTAAAGCGAGAAATATAAGACCTAGTAAGGACATGCCATTGTTTCAAGGTTCCAGTACAAATACTACCTTAAGGCTTCAGCATCTTGCAAAACCTGTGTGAAAAGATTTTATCACACCAAGTGTATAGTTGCATTCTGCCATCGTTAATAAGACAAATGTGGAATAGCAGCACGATACAAGTAAAATAGAATAGCTCATTAGGAAGTTAAGTTAAATTTGCTTATCGCTTACGAAAAAGACGGCAAATTTAATGTTGAAATTTTAATGGAATTCAAGTTTTCCTGGACCCTAAGAATAGGCTTGTAGTAATAGATAGTTATTCACTCGCACCAATATGATAAGTGTAGTAAAGTTGCCAGTGCCGAGTATTTGTCAAGCTGACGTGATTGAGAAACACAGAAAGGTGATTCAACTATATAATGTAACGCACAACAACGTGAATGCAGGATAAGATCACCAAATTTATATAGTGGGTGTATCAACAAATTCACATACTGCTCAGTCATTGGCGTAGCATGATAGGTTCTTGCTGAGTGATTGAACCAAATCAGCGAATGAAATAGAATGAGTTAATTTCAAATTTAGCATCTCCAATAATGGTGGTCCCCACATCTGTATCGGAAAAATAGTGTATGGAAACTGTCGACAATTGAACTCCATGACGAAAGGAGAAATACAACCACATCCTAAATCAGATCACTTTGCTACAAGATATTAGAAGTGGGATTAGCATATTAAATCTTCAAATCGTGTCGTATGGATGGATTGCCATATATTGCCCCATCCTCATATAGCATATCGCAGTCCCATTACCGGACACTGTCGGTATAAAGCTATAACAACTGACTCAGTTCCCATGACAACTAAAAGACAGTTTTAATAAAGTTTCTTCAAAAACATTACCAATTAAAATAAATGCGTGAAATGGTTATAAGCTTTAGGTATAAACAAGTTAAAATACAAGTAATCAGCTGACAGACATTTGCCTAGACAGCACACCCAATATTTTTAAATGTACAGAAGCCTGTATTATGAACAGAGAAAATTAAACGGCGTGTAGAAAGCCGTTGGAATAGTCAATATGGTGAATCATAAGTGACATTTATCACCATTTCCTGTCAGGAAATTTTAATAAATTGTGCAAAAGCCGCAAATTTAGACATAATAGACTTATAATTCATCAATTTCACGTTAGCGCAACTGCAGATTGGGCGCGCTGAAAGACATTTTATGATGTTACGGCCCGGGGTCACCTTGGAAGTCAGATTACCTTTTTCAAAAACCAGGTGTGAAATAATCTTACAGATAAAGCAGTTCTAGCCAATCAAACAAAATCAAATCATGACGCCTATCTCATGCATATATGATACTGCATCTAGTTTCTTTTTTTTTTAATAAATCTATCAAATCCAGCATTCATCCATAAGATTGCAACCCAAAGCCTACGCGAATCCAGTTTGTTAGTGCGAAAAAATAATCCTTTCATGAAGTTACACAGCGACTACTACTCTGCCACTTATTCAGCATCAATGCAATCCATTTTCGCACTGAATACAGACCAACACATGAACCCTTGGTCCTAGGACGATGACAATAAATTAAATTATGGTCGCGATCATGATATAAACACCTGTCCCATTATATACAGAAAATGTCATTACTTATTGAGAGAGGCGTTTACATCAAGATCGCAATCTTGATTAAATTCATAATGCTGAGTTAGTCCGACCCCTCTTCGTCACACTTAATGGTATAAATGCTGTTAGCACATTGATGATTATAGTATAGCTCAAATCAAAAAGACAAACTATCATACCAATGTTGTCTATTAGCAATACCACCACTGAAAATCATAATCCTCAAGCACGTATCTAGGTACCAGACCAATATTTTCATCATCAGCAGCTACAGGCATTCCCAGCTGATACGCTTTTTACTCGAAAAGTTAATATCATAGTAGACAGAAGAAAGTATACATCTGACAGTGTTCCTGTCGGGAAAAACAATATTTACGGGTTCAGTTAAATTCGATTCGAAGGAACCGGATAACTCCAAATTAATTTCTGCAAAAAAAATCCACGAGCAAAGATAGCAAAAGCTACATTACCGAGATTCCAATTTAAATTTTGCACTCTTGAAATAAAGTCAATCTCGTTGTACCTATCTAGTCAAACTACAGAAAGACTACAATCATATGTACTGACTCGTTTCAACCTTCCACGATCATCGGTTTTCCGTCGTACTATCAAGATCGAGACGCAGCAATGCGACTGACTGACTGTAGTATTGCTGTTGTTGGACTAGTTAAATGCAATTGGATTGGTATTCATATCAAGCTCATAAATTTGAATTAAAGAATCTAAATTCCAATCTGCAACAATGAACAGATCACACGATATGGAAGGCCCCAAATTGAGCAAAATTTTGGTAATGGTGCAATAATTCCAACATCGAAAACCAAAAACAACTGTGGAGTCCGAACAGCTTTATGACCTCACACATCACAGCTAAGTCGAGGTCAGTATAATGAACGCCATGCAGATTAAGACGACTGACTATAAACACCCAACTAGTATTCTTTCCCCAAGGTCAATTTTTTTATACTGCGGCTGACTCCTATTGGAGGATAAGCCGGCTCCACATTTCATGGAGTTTCTTGGGAATTTGGTACAAGTGGTGTCCCCTCACCACTCGGCTTTTTGATCAAGGACGCACCTCTAGCCTTTGCACATCCAAGCGCAGTCTGCAAGGCAGCAGTAAGTTGCATGGTTGTCAGTGGCTGTTGAGAGCTCATTCGCCATTCGGAAGTACGGGGTACTACCCAGGAGTCCATGTAATTCTGTGGCTGTTGAACCCATTTGTGGCGGGGAACATACGCCGAGTCCTGGTGCCGTCGTTGGGCTCATGTGGTATTTTACAGGAGATCCGATTGCCGGTCGGAGATCCACCACACCCTGGTGACACCACCGCCATAGCCCCGTTAGCCCATGTACGATCGGCCATCGAAACATGGTTGACACCGTCGTACCACGTTGAGGAGGGGATGGACTTTACGACGGCAATGTCTAATATACTCGCGGCATATCAATATCCTCATATCGTAAAATGAAAATTATCATATTTAATCGACTGCACCATCATCGTCGATGTCGAGCACTGCTTTAGCAGTGAAAACAATTCGAGCTCGCTATTCTCAAGATTGTGACGAAGAAAAGATCACAAACACTACATGTGGATCGACAACGGTAAAAATACAAAATCATTCGGTACATTACGTTGTGAAGTTTCTTGATTGCTTACGTTCCAAATGTACCCTAAGCGCCGTCTCGCTGTTGATCACTGCTCTTTTCGGAATAACGTGCGTTGACCAGATTCGAACTTTGCTAGGTGATTACCAGAGTAGGCGAAGGTATCACAGCTCATTTCTTGATGGAAAAATAAATTCACAGTATTTTAAACGTAAATCCGCCAGTCCGCATTAAATTATAAATTGTTCACATAAATATTGATTTATCCTCGCCGTGATCTGGCCACATACGGAATCTCAAACGCATCGATGCGCCTAAATGACTCGAACATGTTCCCTAGACTGAAATGGCATTGTTAAATATTTCCGATAGGAAAATATCTAATAGATATGTCTATTCGCCAACACAACAATTGCTTAGTGAACTTTAGACATAAAAATCTCCAGTTCATCTTAACATCACCAGGCCCTCAGATAAAATTGCAAGTAATCGCAAATCAATCGACAGGATTGCCGTATACTTTGCGTAAAGCATGATTTAGTGGTGCGATACATGAGTACGGACGGAACCGATGACACCGTTGTTTATCTAATATATGATATGGCAAACGTTAGACATGCACCTGTAATTGATACAGCACCCCTCGTGATCAACAAAACTAGAATATACACACACCTATTGAAAAATACAAAATTACACAACAATTAGCCATAGAAATCATTAAGCAATCGCCACTTATTCATCAGCATTATTAGTTCAGGATGACGACAATAATGTACTTTGTTGAACTATAAAATTTGTCATACATTATCGACACAAATGGATTATGCAGATAAGGAATTACGCGTCTCTGATTTCCTTTCGAATTTTAGGGTGTCATTCTGGCGAACGAAGCATTTTTTTACTGAAACAGATTGCGAAATAACTATTTGTAAATTAGATTTGAGTCTAATTTGTGATAAGATTTTAAAGCTTCGTATGCATAACATTAGGCTAACATTTAAATATATATTTTCCACTACCTAGCTTGATATCATTGCAGCATTGAGACGAACAGACATCGAATTTGAATGAAATACTCAGTTATACTGAAGTAAAAAGGACATGATCAACGGTCAGTAAATAACAAATCTTAAGCAAAATCCAATTATTGGGAAAATGTTACTTCTAAAAGTAAAAGAATGCTGTAAGCGCAAAATTACCATTCTCAATTATCACCCAACAGCCCCTCATATTCATAAAGGCATAATCGGTCCAATCAAGATAACACCACAATATTGAATTAAGAAAGCATAAATATCCTATATCATGTATTTGTTCAGACTTCAGGAGTAACTGTTGTTCTCTCTGACACGTAAATACCATCCAAAAACTTTCTGATGTCTTTGTTCTTCACAGCACAACTCTGGTGAATAAGGGCAGCTATACGAAACTAAAAAATATTAGCACCTACCGCATTTCGAAACGAGTTCAATGTCGTTGCCCTGCAGCTGGATTTCATCTTTCGTTCCAGTTTGGGAGACTTTAACACCCGCCTTCATCGACACATGCCTGTTTACCTTTTCTCCAAGAAAATTACGAACTTCTAAGCAATCGCCATTTTTAAGAATCACCATATTAATAGGAAAGTGAGCATATACAGATTTCATTTTATAGCAATATCCGTACAAAACTCCTTTAAACATATTCTCAATATGTGTACAAATAGTTTTTAAAGCAGCAAGTTCTTTCTTATTACCAAAGTATTTTGTGACGACTATTTTTTTACCAACGACACGCATATCAACAGCAAGATGTCTAAAACTGCGCTTCAGAACTCCCCTCGCGCCTTTTACTGTAACATTTCGGGACACAACAGTAACTTTGACACCATCAGGGATTGTGACGCTGTCTGTCGACTTAATTGTCTTCATCTACAGAATGTGAATCACAATTATTAAGAATAAAACAAAAAAGAATAGAAGCAAAAGCTCTATATACACGCCTACCTCTCAGAAACGTGCGAAAGAGCGCGCCAAAATATAAAGTGCGATTAAAATGAGGATAACCTATAAGAAAACGAGCCGTTACAATTACATAATTTATTAAAACGGTAATACACAAATGAAGCCAAAATAAATGCGTTATATGACTATTCTATAATAACTTGCTTGAACAATCAATAATATATTGAGACCTTAAAAAGACCCAGTTCAATTTCGTGGATGATTGATGACGATAACACTTACAATAAAAATAAAGCGAAGATCATTTACCAATATAAACCAACGTAGCATATTAAAACGAAAATTATTAAAAAATAAAATATTATTTTAAATTTGAGAAAATTGTTTGTTTAAAGCCTTTCGAGCATACAAATGATTAAATTTCACATGACGTGTCCATTTTTTACTTGCAAAAATAATGGTTTCTGAGGCTTTGTTAATGAATAAAAGTAATCTGTAACGGCTGAAGAACAATTTTCCGACATATTTCCCAAATAAAATTAATATTTCATTTACACGGCACTAATTTAAACAAGCGAAATTTGCCGCTAACTAATGACGCGCGAGCTTTCGTTCTCAACTCTATTTAAGCACGGTGCATTTACCAGGAATTTAATATTAATACGTTTGATTTCTCTGGTGCGCTACGTCTTGCGTCACATTGACTGTTTACCTACGCTGACTTCTGGTCTTGCTTCACAAGCAGAATCACCTAGTCACTTGGATATCATGGCAATCTTGTTGCTGCACAACTAGTAAGACGGAGCAACATCTAATTATTGGAACTCTACGTGTGTTGTCGCATATCTTCAACAAGTCAATTCTGGGCTTTCACACAGACTCTCACCTGTTGATTTCGAAGTTACAGCATAAGGAACACCAGCCAACCAACTGGAGCCGGTCTTGAGTGTCTAGAAGTAATACTAGACACTGCTACACCACCTAACCTTCTCGGCATTTGCCGGAGAAGGCAATTACCGGTCTTAATAAGGGCCACCAACAGTATTGCATTTTTGAATCCACGGCTTATAACCTCTTTGCAACGTCGCACGCCACTTACTTGAAGCCGGGGCGTGTACAATTCCATTTGAATCAATGGACGGAGGCATATATGTAGAAGTAAATACTTCTCCCAACAAGTAGTAAAAATTATTGATAAAGTTCACTGTGGCTCAGAACAATTCATCGACATATTGTCTAAATGAAATTCAATGTTCCTTTACGCAGCACCAAATAAAGGAAGCGAAATTTGCCTCTAACCAATGACGTGCAAGCTTTCGTTTGCTAATCTATATAATCACGGTGACTTTACCATGCTTGTCATTAGTACGTTTGATTTCTGTTGTGCACTAAGTATGCTTGTTGTCTCGCGTCATATTGTCTGTTCGCCCACGCCGACTTCTTGACTAACATTATTTAATCTGAATTACATAGTCACTGGGATTTTCTGTCACACCAATCTTGTTGCTGCACAACTAGTGAAACGAATCTGACAACTATTTATTGGACATCTACGTGTTTCAGTCACCACGGTGTTGCCGCAGATCTACAACAAGACACAGCAACCCTTCCTCTTGTTTCGATGCTACATAAAAAGAACATAAGTCAGTCAACCAGAGCCGGCCTAAAGTACCTAGAAGTACTTTTAGACACTGCTACAATACCTAACTTTATCGGCATTTGCCGAAAATGCAATTAACGGACATAATAAGGGCCACATCTAGTATCTGTAACAGCCTCCACGACTCTTTACTTCTTTTGTAACGTCGCACGGCATTTGCAGCCGATGCGTTTACAAATTGGTGACTTCGCCAGGATCTTGAGAACAGTACTGTTTCTAGTCTCGTTTTTATATCACAAAATCTTTGCCATAAATACAATAATCTGTGTTTATTTTTATTTATCGTGCGAATACAGTAAATTGACGTTTGCACTTAGAACCACTTCATTTTTTACTCTGTTTGTGAATCTTTCTTAAGTCAAAGTCTTCTAGGTTATTTGTTGGGAATGAAATTGTTTTCGGGGAAAGTTTAGTAGTTCAAGATTTTTCTCGCCATTGTAAAAACTATGCCAAAATGTGGAAAACTGTAGAAGCCAATATTGATTTTTTTTGAAAGCCTATTTAGTCTGTTCGTATTTCGGGGAGCAGATTTCGTCAGTTTTCTGCGTGCGTCGAAGCTCATCTCGTCAGTTTCAAATGTGGAAGCAGATTTTGGTAAGCACTTTGTTATTAGTTTTAAATTTTATACGGTATGTATGCTTTAATTTTTATACTTTTTATTTCGATTATAAATTTATGCATTTAAGATTCCGTAAAATTGTTAGAATGTCAGGTCCAATTTTAGATATTGATGTTCCTGTATGGGATAGAGATTGCGAATTATTGTTCATGCGCGTAGACTCTGCTTTCTTCCAATTTCCAGATTATGACAGTCATCAAAAAATTGTCAAAGGTTTTCTTAAAACTACATTCAGAATTGCAGCGACGGATTTATACCAAACTTGATGCCATTAGGAAACTATCAAATCCTATTTCGGGCCTCCAAGATGAAGTGTAAATATTGTTGGTTCCACTGACACAGAGCAGATAATAAATAAGTACGCGCAGTTAGATATGCCAAATCTTGGCCCCATAAAGATTTTAAGGGAATTGCGGAAACGTTGGTATAAAACAAATATTTCTGATCGTGAATCTTAGGTTGTTTTCATTAAAAACCTTCCTCAATCATTGAAAATGTTTGCTGGACAGCTCCCTAATTCCCTCTTAATAGATGATTTATCAGAAAGATGCGAGTTAGAGTTTAGGGTTTTAGAACCTAAGTTAAATTCGTCATAGTTTTGTCGATCTCCGCAGCATGATAGGTTCACCTCTTTGGAGAGGACAATAGCGAACATGGCTAAAGTTCTAGAAGGATTAGTCATAGGGAAATCTGAGCTGAATCAGGATAATGTACGACCTACTTTCCCAAACGAAACACGAAATAACAGTAGGCAGCAATCTGGATCCCGCGATTTTTCAACAAATATGCCTCATAGCACAGGTGACATAATCACCAGAAATTTTTTATTTCTGTCATGTCTGTCTACGCCGTTCGGAAGAATTCCCGAATGGGTGGCAATTTCCATAATTGACGGCCCAGTCCTCAGAAAACAGGCATAGTGGAGCATCAGGATCAGGAAACGTATGGCGTAAAAAGTAGAAGACCATAATTTCTGCGCATCAACGGCATCAATGGGATCAACGGCGCCACGGAGAAGCAATCTATTTCATTCTGAAATTCCCATTGACTCTTTTCGTCTACGCCAAATATGCCATATAGACAGTCAAACTCCCAATACCAGTCGCACTGACCAGCCTACTTGTTTGTATGACCCGGCCAAGCAGCCCAAAGAACTTCTGCATCTTCGCGATTTCTGAACTGGTGAAGTATTCATCGTAGACACAGGTGCAGCAGTTTCAGTTCTCAAGGGTGGTTCCATGGCCGAGATATCTCTAGACCTTTTACTTGCAGCAGACATAGGGGAGCCCATTCCTACTTATGGTTGCCGGCATCGCACACACAACATAAGTTTATAAAGTAAATATACTCACAGTTTCGTCGTCGTCAATGTCTCACAAAATATAATAAACCTTGATTTCCTGTTGAAACATCGGCTCATTGTTGATCTTGTCAATCAAAAGATCATCGACCCCTCCGCGGGACTTGAGCATAGAGTTTGGACACTTGCCTTCGAGCGTTTGGAGTTACAGGTCATTCAGCCAACTTCAGTGCATCATTCAGCAGAGATATCAGCAGCTCTTTGAGAACACAAGTCGCTGTTCGATCTCAGTAATTTTGAGCTGCACCATATCGTCACTGAAGTAAAACCTATTGTACTCAAAAAAGCGACCGTTAGCCTCTGTTAAGCTGAAAGCTGTCAAAGAGGAATTTTAAAGACTATTGAAAGAAGGAATGATCAGACTATTGAAAAGTTCATTGGCATAAAAACTACACTTAGTCTATAAATCAAACGGATTGTACAGAGCCTGTGGAGATTATCGAAAGTTAAATTTGTTGAACAAATAAAATGTATATTCTATTCCCAATATAAACACAATACTTCAAAAACTCAGCAGTAGCAATTTCTTCACAGTGACTGACATCACATCCCGATAGCACCAGAAATATTGAAAAGACTGCGTTGATCACTCCGTTTGGCCTATTCAAATACCACTACATGCCTTTTGGTCTCAAGTGTGTTCTTGGCGTTTTGCCGTCGAACGCATTTCCGGCCCTGGTAAGCCAACTCCCAGTAACTGTCTCTCATTATCTACGGCCTTTAAATATTTGTAACGTCGCACGGCATTTACTTGCAGCCGGGGCGTTTCCAGTAATAAATTTTATTTTAATATTATGCCTAACAACGATTAATATGAGTAGACAGAGAAATTAATTGAAGGACTTAAGAAATGAAGATTAAGTGAATTTTCTGTGGGATTTAGTTGTTATAAAATAGATGATAACACCGCATATTCAGGTTTTTGGAGCCTGGCATTTCAGAGGATCTCCTATGGTAGTGACTAGAGGACCTCTACATATTGACGATTTATTTCAGATCTAGCCAGAATTTTAGGATCGTTAACACGCCATCTCACACGTGAGATGGCATAGCACTCAAGAAATGCTATGTGAAATAATCAGTAAAATACTGGAGATTGGGAGGAGGAATTTGAACTAATCACATATGTCTCAGATGTTGTAATATTTGCAATAGCAAGAAGACAAGGATGTGGTAAGTCCAATTGGGTTATATAGCCAAAAGCATCTTTTGGTAATAAACTCCTTGTTGTGTATGCTTCAGTGCTATATTTGGAGCATTATTTGGACAGTAATTAGTTCAAGCTATTGGCAGATTACAAACGATATGTGATTGACGATAAACAAGGTGGATAATTTAGGCAGAAGTTGGGCATATTCTCAGAGACAAAGACATATTTCTACGCACCGTTGAGTTTTATTCTAAGGAATGTGTTCGAGGACTACACGAAAGTCCCATTTTGCATACTAAGTTTGCCGAATTTAGAAAGTGTCAGGTCGAATGATGCAAATTTCTATGGGTGGTTTGTCCCCAAAGGAAAGGTAGTACTCTTACTGTGGCCAAGCGTAACTCTCCGAAAAATAATATAAGCCCTCCACTAGTAGGAGCCGTAGGAGTGTGCGCATGCAAGGCTTCAAGGAGTGCCTAATCAAGACGTCCTAAAATAATCGAAGTTAGTTTCGAGAGCTTCGATGTAAGATATGCACCATAGTATAGTCTGTAAATGTGTTAGATTTCGGTTAGAAGGAAATCTTGAGTGAATTGCTGGCTAAAGAAAAATAAATTCGCCATTGAAAATGAACTTAGCGGTTTGAAATTCTTAATAAAAACGAATGCAAAGAAAAGCATAGTTTGATCCGATGTTGTGGAAATTGATAGTCCCACATTCGAATATCAACAATGGGTTGCCAATAATGTCGAAGAGCGTTAGAGAAATGGCAGTGCCATTGGAGCAGAACGTGACATTTTCTAGTTTTTAGGGACAAAATCATTGGGTTGGATTATTTGTTCAATTGTAACCACGTTTTAGATCCAAACACCAGGACAATTGGACAAAGCACAGGGATAGTGACATAAACTGAGACTGTAACCTAGGTTGCATTGGCCAGTGAGATTAATCAGACCCGTCGTCGCCGATGACTTGGTGGACGCCATCAAAGACACTTGGCCATGTGTCTAAGTTTAAATGCAAATGATGAGTTTTTGGTAATTATCGTTTATTGAATTCGGTAACAAAAGTGATTCGTATCCTCTTCCGAACCAGAGTACTTTGATCAGTGATGTGATGGGGTATGAGGTTAACACTACACAGCAGAAAGCGTACCATGAAGTTCCCCAAGACTGTCCATTCGCTAGGATGTATAGAGGTGACATAATCATATATCGTCATTCTAGGGAAGAATGCAAGTAGCACTTGGGCTCTGTTTTATCAAAACTGCAACTTTATGGATTAGTAGTTAAACCAAAGAAGAGCAAGAATGTTTGTTCAACTGTAAAATATCTTGAGCACTCCATTTCAAAGAATGGAATTAAAACCTTGTAAGTAAACGTCCAATCGACTAAAGAAGTTCCAGTAACCAGATGACTAGTTTCAGCCGTAATTTTTACTAGGTTTGGCTGGAATTTAGTTGTGGAAGAAGCACGACCAAAAAGACCCAGCATATTAATTTTAGCCTGGACGAAAAGGAGAAATACCAGAGGGCCAATGATATTTTAAGACAAATGACCACATTAGCACCCATGGACTAGACAAAGCCATTTGCAATTGTCTTAGATGCTCCCGATGTAGTCATATGTGCATTGCTACATCAAAAATATAATGAAATCATATAGTCAATAGGATTATACAGTAGGATACTCCAAATCTTTAAATGCGATATGATACGCTTGTGAAGGAGTAACTAGCGGTTTGTGTTTCATTAAGGGCACTACTTGGATTGACATCAGTTCATAATATTGATTTTTAATAAGCTGTTGATATTTACTGTAAGGAAAACAACCAGGTTTAATTATTCTCAGTGTGTGAATTCACAAATAACATGACTCGCAGAATTTGATTTTACCATTTCTCATATCTCAGGGAAAGAGAATTTGTTGGTAGGTACTCTCAGTTGACCAAAAATATCAGACGTAGATATGATACGGCTGGAGTCACTCATCCGCCCTGTTGCATTTTCTAATGATTTTGCCCAGCAATTGATGGAAGCGCAGGTTAATGATCCTTTCGTAGCTGTGTTGGCTAAGAAGTCTGCCTTTAAACGCAAGAAGCTTGGAGATAATTGGCTACTACGATAAATTTTTAGGTGTTAACCGAAACTCTATGTACCGGAAGAATTAATTTATAAGATCATTCAACAGCTACATGAGTTTTTTCATCCGTCTATTAAGACAAATATGAGGATGGTCACAGGTAGTTGTGTATGGCCTAAGATGTCTAAAGACATAAGGGATTGTGTAAGAAAATTTGCCTGATGTCAAACTTGTAATGTTTGACGTCATACTGAAACCGAAGTTAAAACGATTAGTATACTAGCCTTTCATTTCAAGCATGTACATGGCCAAAGATATATACTTGTAATGGTTGATCGTTTTCGTCATGAGTTTGAAGTAGCGATTCTGAAGGATATGAGAGCTCATGAAGTCTTACTTGTTTTCTTGTATAGTTGAGTGTCACGATATGGTGTACCGGTAAGAGTAACTGATCATCGTGGTTGTTAATTATGTTTGAACTAAACATCAGGTCATTACATGTTATTGGGATAGAAGTAAGACAAACATGCGCATATAATACCGTAGATGATGGGATGGTTGACAGGCTGTATAGGAAGCTGAAGGCTCCGATATGCTGAAATGAATGATCTAGTTTGATACATGGTTTGCCATATTTTTTGCTTTCAGTGCAAAGCAGATACAGAGCATAGATAGGAAAATTCATAGAACTTGTTTATTGAGAGCCATTGAAATAACTTGGAAATATTCTAACAGAAGCTCAAAATTGTCTCGATTGTGCCTCTAGTTCAGTAGTTTTTTTTTGGAGCACTGAGAGATAAAATGAATCGCTTAGATACAACCAAGTTCTAAATTATCTGTATCTTTGGATTAAAAGTTGGTACCACATGTATACATAACTAACGTGATAAGACTCCGTCCTTTAAAGGGCCATTCAAAGACAATCGTAAAATTCATTTGTAGTAGTGAATGGCCCAGAAGTGTGTATAGCACTGAATCGCTTCATTTCATGTTTTATCTGTAAAGAAGAGGAAACTGAGAATCGATATCCATCAAAGTATCAAGAAACTGAATCCAAGAAGTGTGAAACTGAAAAAGAGCCAGATTTAAACCAATAAAACTAAAGAAATGGAACGACGAAATGTGAAAGTGAAACACAATGGACAACAGCAATAAGTGCGAGGTCACAGAGCAATTGACCAAAGGAATTAAGAAATTTAGCTTAGCAGAAAATGTCGAGGAATTTTGTTATTCTTAATTAGATGATTATTCTGCTTATATGCGTCATCCGAGTCTGGCGTCTCAGGGGCTCTCTTATGGTAGCGATCAAAGGGCCTTAACAATTGTATAAAAATTTTATATAGCGTACGCGGTGATATTATTGAAGGATGTGGGATTGTTGATAAAGCCTTTAACTAAATTGGTACTTATTGTACATACTTATGTGATGTGATGTCTTTCATCTATTCTACATTTTCTGTTTTTGTTATCTATTTGATGAAAAGTTTGAAATTTTAATCCAAATAAAGATATTCTTTTCTAAAAAGGACTTGCTGCATCTTCTATTTTGACATATAGGAGTCATCTTGATATCTCACAAATTTGAAAATTTTTTGATCCTCACAGCATTTTATTTTTTACATGAGGTTATGGGGGACGGAAAGAAACCGATAATGTAATTGTTATGTTTATCGTATCAAATCACTTTCTAGGTAAAACAGACGGTATGCCGCTTTGAATTATGTGTACACAGTCAATTTGCACATTGCTTAATTAATTATATATAATTGTGTTTAATATGGCGGCTAATATTAAAGTCGAGTACAATGATAGCATAAAACATAGAATTGCAGATATGAGTCTGATAAATGAGAAAGGAACGAGAAGTTCGTCAGACCACTACAGACAGAAGATGACAGGTACGGATTTGGAATTTTTGGGGCTCTCATTGGTTAATTGAGCAAGAACCTTTATAACATATAACCACCTTGTCAGTCAGCCACTGTATAAATCTGAAGAACAATCAGAATATGTTGGAGATGCCTAAATACAATTTATGGTTTAATGAATATGTCACATAAGGTGGTGAATTCAGTTTTTGTAGATGAGCTACCAGCCAAGCTTAGGGCCACATTAGAATTTATTTAGTCCGAGATGTTTGGCGCAAAGCAAGCATCATATCGCTGAAGGCAGGCAAATTCCCACTTTGCATCACAGATAGTGATAGTTCGCATACCTCAACCGGGTCGGTGTATTGTTTGTGGGAACTATTAAACTCAGCGATTAAAAATTACTCTTATTTAATCCCTAACCAGAGCATACTATACGAAACGAAATGGGATATGGGGTTTATGAAGCCATAGCAATATTTGAGACAACAAACTTCCAAGGGTTCTATCTAGAATTGGCATGATTTAAACAGAAAATCCTCGCAGAAGTGCACGTATTATGATAAAGTAGTCAGGACAATAATGGAAGCAGCCATCTAGCCGCGAAAGTGAACATAAAATAATAAATATTTGTATTTTTATTTTACTAAATGTATCTGCTTTATATGATAAAAATCCTATAAATTTTTTATTAAAAATAAAGAATTTTGTTAAGTTGAGCTAAATAGCTTCTAACGGATTTAAAAACTTAGAATTAATTGCAATTTGTAAACCTTGACTGCGGAGATAGGGACAATTATGCCTTGGTTGCATAAATGACCCAACCAATATAGATGAAGTCAATAATGACGACTTCACCCAAGCAGATGCAGACAGAAATATGCCCGTATTTTAATTCAGATGAACAAGTTTTTTCTGATCGTCATCAGATATTTAACCAATGCCTGCACGCTTGGATGTGGAAATGCCACAGTTGTGGTTAAAAAAGTTGAAGCCTCAGTTCGAGCTCAAGAATTTTCTTTAAAAGCGCATATTGTGCATGTGGCTGTCCTGGAATTAGTTGACGGATAGTTGCAGCTCAGTGACAATTGCCTGTAAACCTGAAATATGTAGAGTATAAAAGACGAGTTTTGGATCATTTCCGAGCCAGACCTCAGGAGGTGTTTTCAGAATTCCATCAAATAATACAATTGGAAAATGTAAAATATAAAAAGATATTACATCACATAAATATGTGCAATTAGTTGTACAATTTATCAGCATCAGAAATTTCGGCTGTAAAGAGTGATAGATTCTTCATCAAAAAATAGGAAAATTTAAGGTATAATTCGAAATTAGTATTTGCTAAAAAAATGGGAAACATGACTAACAGACTATTATATGTATTGTTGATTAACATGATGATATATTAAAAAATTTCAATTTTAATAATACAAAACTTGAAAATAGAATCTCTCGGAGAAGTTATGCTGCTGATAACAATTAATCCTGTCTTTATTTATACCATACGAGAAGAGTATTATCATAATCAAAATTAAAAAATATCAACGTTAGCCAAACTTTTTCCTGTTCGACTAGATAAAAATTTCTCTAAGCCCCTTTGGCAATTGATTGTAAATTTTGTAAATTTTTGAAAAAGAGAATAGCTTGCTCGCAACATTCCCCACCAATGGTGGAGATATTGCAAAATGACCAGATCTAGTTCCAATTTCATGACTCTTTCTTATGGGATTCATATAGGCACCAGATCCACTGGTTCGAATGGAAAGCTTTTATGCAATAGCACATTCTCCGAAACCATAAAGGATGCAGTGATACAAACTGTAATCTAGTGGCGTATATAGTGCAGGAGATAGGACTAATTTGTTTCACAACTTTTCTTTGTACAGCTTCTATCTTATTAGACAAACCCTTTGTTAAGGGATTCCAAGTAGCGGCAGCATATTCTAGTATCGGTCTAATCCATATTATAAACATTTTAAATTTTATTTCATGCGATATAATATTTCTATTTATTAGTGCCCATCTGTTCTTGGCACTGCCTACTATCCTTTCAATATGTCTCTCAGCAGAAGCCGTACAATGAATAGTTATGCATAAATCCTTAATTTCTTGCATAAGTTTAATCTCAAAAACATCATTAATCTCAGCATCATGAAAATAAACATAATTAAATTCTGTTCTGTTACCTATTTTTAAAGCTCTCGTCTTTTTACTGTTTATTCTCAGCCCTAGTGTTAACAAATATCTACTTAAATCATACAAATCTAGTGTCACATTATTTTTGGAGAATTCGACATTATTTGGATCAATTGGAAAGATTATTTTTAAATCCTCAGCGAATTTGCAAACTCGACCGTTAGGGATCTTAGTTTCCAAATGTGCAAATACGATTTTAAATAAAATTGGCCCCAAACATGATCCCTGTGGAACTCCAATTGTTACTCCTTTTCGATTTAGATATCAAATCGTTTACTTGAATACTCATTCTTCGATTATATAAATAGTATCTAAGTAATCTAAAAATAATCGGATCAATATTCAATAAATTAATCGCATTCAAAATAGCATCAAAAGAAATAGAGTCAAAAGCTTTTGAGATGCTATAGAGGAAGTTAAATCCTCCGCCTTATGTAAAATAACCTTGACTGATAAATTTAAACCACCATAGCTGATTGTAACGAATTTTATTTAAAAAGAATTTTTTCTTTTTATTTTCCAGAACATTCTTTGTTTAAATACTTGATTTTAAATTGTGCGCTATTTTCAGTTTTTGAGTATCTCGCTCTGTGTCTGGTATTGTAAATTTTGGTCTGTTGCATTTTCACAATTTCTTGGTTAAACGATTATCTCATCATCAAATATATTGCTCCATCAATTGCCTTTTTGTTCTAATATAAAACAGAAAGGAACAGGAGCGTAGGAACAGATATATTTGATTGCACCTTTGGTTCCAGTTTTACATCTTTCTAGATTAATCACTGTGCAGAACAGCTTCTGAATTTGACTTTCCGATTGCCTAACAGTAAGTATCGGTTTAATAGTTATCTCATATATTCATGGATACCGATATTAAATTTGAGGACACAAGTAGGTTAGTGCAGGACGTAGCGGACTTGAAATTAAATGACGAAAATAATCATATAAGCCTATCAGACTCTACTGTGAATTTTAGGACTTCCAGCGATCTGGCATCTATGGGGCTTACAGACACGAATAGATTAGGGGCTTCAACACTGACCTTCTCGGCATTTGACGGAGAACGAAAAACCGGCTCTATTTACGCCTCCAAACAGTACTAACTCAGCCATCCTGGCGCCAAAACTGACTTTGTAATGCCGCATGGCATTTACTTGGAACTGGGGCGTTTACATTACATGTGCGATTCTTAACATCAAGTTTTATTAGTATTTAGTTGTTTGTTTTTCTGTTTGATTATTGCTCACGACCCTTTAGTAGAATTGAACATTGGAATAATAATTGTAATGATGAATTTCAATAAGTTCGGGATTATGGAATAATGAAGTCTAAACCGCTAGATGCTAGTAAAAGGCAACGGAATAAAGATACCAACTCAAGCGATGAAACAGAGAATGAATCTTGGCCTGAAAAGTTTGTTCATAATTTTGCCTTGCTCAATTGTAACACGCGGAAGTACCCCTACACAATAATTAACTTTTGTGTTACATGATCTGGGATTGATTAATATATAAGCTAATAAAACTTTTCATATAAATTTTATTTTCTGCGGTATTGCTAGCCACCACTCATAGCTTTTATCCATGGTGAATGTTAAATAAAGTCAAATGGAACTTAGTTTTTCTTTTTTTCACCGGATTGAACTATTTTGAAGTTAATGATAACTTTTCCTTCATTAACCCCTCCCCTCTGCTATTAAATACTTTGCTAGTCACAATTCCATTCACCACATATCCTACCCTTGATTTGTTATTTCAATGGTCGGGCCAGTTGGCCTTTGATGCCAAATAAATGTATTATTATTATTATTAAAGTATTAAATGTTGGTCTCAATAAATAAATAAATAATCTTTTTGTTTGTAGTGCGTTAGAAACGAAGATAAAAAGGACTAGAGATGAAATAAAACTCCTCAATAATGGACAACACCCTGGTTTGTTTTAGTATTTCTCATGTAGAGAATATTTAAAAGCCGTCAATCGTATAAATTCTTGGAAGAAAGATCAGGAACAACGCGTTAATATTTTGCACACTGAAAAAGTTAATTTGTATTATCTTGTTAATTGACAAGGTTCAAGACATCACTAATGAGTATGATCGAGAAATCGATGCATGTGATATGGATTGCGAGGTTAGTTTGCTTTGCAGATTACTCATAAAAGCGCGAAAAGAAGAATGTTCAGGATTATCTAATTTCCATTTGTGAAGAGCTTAAACGGCGATTAGAACATGATAAAAGAAATATCGAGCTAACAGCAAGTGGAGGTATGTTTTATCATGTATGACTTGTTCGATTATCAGGAGTTCATATTTGGAGAGTTATTTTTGTCTTATTGCTGGTGATATTAGTTGCACATCAATAAACAGGGCCCGGGCATCATAATTTACAAATAGCAAGAAAGCGTTGGCATAAATATATAATCTTCAGCTCAATGAGCACGTTACACGTGTTCAACAGTTATGTGAATTTGCATGCGTTTTATGCTTTTTCTGAACGAGGTTTGTGTTATAAATTTTATGTGAACAAACGTACGCATCTGAAATATATATCGGTTTCATTGGTTTCAGTGGAAACGTGTTTTAAGTGGTCCATAAAGCATGCTTTATGCTTAGCATTACTTCATGCATTTGTTTATTAGTTGATGCCGTTTTGAGACGAATTGTAGACGCTTGACTAGATGAAGACAAAGTTGTCTGCTGCACATCATATGTTAATTTCAAGCAATTTGTGTCTTAAGTTCCATGCGAGTCTTCAATTATCTTAACCTCCTATTGTATAGGTTCAAATTTCGAGTTTCTTTCGTCATTATGGCTAAGAAAAGTATTTCACTAAGAATGGGCGTTTTATTGTTTTATTACAACTAGCATATAATTATAAATTTAAACATAGTGCACCAGTGGAGCATCATTTATTAAATTCGGATGTATTTCTAAGCTGTTTCTCTCATTATGTTTTTCTCGCTATGTAAGTTTCTGGTTTAGTAATAGTATATAATAATATATACTTGATCAGTACTTATGTTATACAGCCTCGAATCTTACTGGACTGTTCATTTAGCACTTAATGTTAGATTGACAGTGACATAATGAGATTAAGTATACCAAATGCTAATAACGAGTTTTGACCGCTAATGGAAATGTAGGCTGATGACATCTAAACAAGAGATGCTTCTTAGCATTTGTTAGCTGAACTTCTTAAAGAGACACGAATAATAACAAATAATCTGTTTGTGCAAAGGTAAAAGCTAACCGAAATCAGATAACGAATCAAGGAATATATGGTTAAATAGTGAACCTCGAATCCTGCTTAAAGAGTGAAGAAATTGCGAAACTGCATGTTAAAAAATTACCTAAGTTGAGTTGAGACTAACGCAGGCTCAGTTTTTTTTGTTAAAAGATATTTCGGATTCCTTTCTGGAAGTCCTTCGTCGATCCTCTGTATCGCAATTCTTATAAACGAGGAAATTCAGAAGGTGCGACATTTAAAAGAAACATTTTGCGCGACAGGGAATAGATCATTTACCTGATTATCGGGTTGCGATCCGATTTGTTTGCATCCGCTGTCTTCCTGATTTATCCAAAATTTTCGATCTCCGGGTATGGACATCTTTTTCAATGGAAAGCACATCACATACTAAGTTGACAATCAATATGTCAATTGGAAATTTTAGTTTAAACTGCCCGATTTATACTTGTTGTTAGATCTCTTAAGCATAACTTGTTTTTTTCAAAAATACTAGGTGTATGTCACATGGTTTGTGTGTATGTCTGCATTTGTACACTCATCGAAATGAGAATACAGTGATTTAATAGCTAATACTGACTATTCACTAGATAAGCGTACGTCAAGCCTGTGTGTATGTTTTCTCGTTTGTTTTTGATTGAGGAGTAATCAATCTCCTAGATTCGCAACACCTAATATGTATTTGCATATATATTAGTTCACCGCAACAATCAGTATTTATGTGTTATATATTGAATGATGTCATGCTTACCGCGAAATGCGACAACTGATATTGGTCAAGGTCAGAACGTATGGATTTACTGGAGTAACAGATGTTCAGAAATAGTTGTAATTCTCAATGTCGGTGAACTAATGCATAGATTGATATCCATCATGTTGCTACCATGTACGGACTCGGTAACCATAGTGCTAGAACCATGTACCTTTTCGGTACTACAATATTGGTATCGCTTACTAACACAATAGCCATAGTGTTAGTATCCTTTACAGACTGTATATATATATATATATATATATATATATATATATATATATATATATATATATATATATATATATATATATATAAGTATATATTATATAGAGCGAGTTAACTCGGAAGTCGCATTTTCGAGACTATATGATGTTAGCTTCACTTCTATATGTTTACACATTCGTCTAGGAGGTTGTTTCGTCCTATTATCCCACATTCCTCACCCAATTATATAGTGGTTAAAGGGCGTAATACCGGCTCCTACTGATGAGTCGCCAGTAAGCACGAAACGAATGTGCATGAGATTATGCTTTCCGTTCATGCTGTTTTTGGTTTATCCTTCTGGTCACAAATGAACTAATTTGTTAGTAGGTTCACAACACCTAATACATACTTGCATTCTTATAGTCTGTTTTGGATATGCATTTATGCTATGCATTCTTCTACTGTGTGATCTAATTAATCTAGTATTTCGTCTTGCTTTATTTCTTTGAGTTAACTGACACATGTCATCTTCAAGCACTGATTTTGATAACGTATTCTGCTTCCTAATATTTAGTTACCAAACATTAAGTATTTCATTTGTGTCTTTAGATGTGCTAGAATTGAAGCCTGCGGTAACACGCAAACTTCGTAGACGTGGACCAACAGATTTCCATGGCACATCGTCTATTTCTGCTTCGTCAGTTCCTATCGTTGCCAATAATGGATCGTCTGCATCTGGAATTGGTCCTAATTTGTGTGGATCTGGTGGTTCTGTTGGTCAGGTTGTGATCGTATCCGGGTCGAACAATCTGAGTGGATCTGGCACTAATGCAAGTTGCACTTCGGGTATTGTTGATTTTTCGAGTGGCCTGAACCTAACCGGTCTTTCCTCAGGTTTCAACCTATCTAGTTATTGGCCTAATGAATTCTTATTAGCAGCCAAGGCTGCTATCTTGAACAATGCTGCTGTCTGTGCGGCTGATGTGAATTCATCGAATTCTAGTGAAATAGCTACGTCATCCGAAAGTAAAAATCATGATAAAGAGGATATTACGCATGGTGGAGGAAGTGGGAATAACATCTCAACTAAGAAAAATGTTAAAAACGGAACTGATGGTGCTGGTAGTACCGCTGCCGCTATTATTGAGAAACAAGTGAGTCTGTGTGTTTCATAGGTGTGAGCTTAAGCGTCTTTGACATTTTACGTCGACATATGTCATTGCAAGTTTTTAATTATTTCATATTCAGCATCAACAAATTTTGGTCTTTTGCTGTCTCGTCATTGGCCTGCAAGGCACAAGAAATTTTAAAATTTCTGCAAATCCGTTTGTTTAATTAAACGAAAATTAGGTGCGTGGGCGGTGATAACGATAAATCAGTTTCGATTATGATATAGATACCAGTCCCATTATGTAAACACATTTGTCAGTAAAAAAAATAGCACTGCATTATGTAGAAAAGACAATTGTACCACGTGCTGAGTTCCCAATAAGGACGAAACCGGTCTACTGGATAAATTGCCTTTTTACACTACAATTCTCAGTATATTATGACAAATGTATGTTCTTCCTGGGTTAGGTGTTTATATTAAATTCACAACTTTAATTGTATTAAATGTTACCACCGTCCGCGCAACCAATGTGCGTTTAATTATATAAATGCCGATAAAAAGTTGTTTTTTATAGTTAAACAATAATTGTTGCGTGCGTGGTGGTAAAAATTCTTTATATCAAGTTTGATTTGCTTTTTATAGTTCGTTTATTTGTAAATCATAAAGTTGTCTTTAACTCAGAATGAACCGTTTACCTATTGTACGAATTTTGATTTGTGTCTTAAGTCATCAGGCTAGCTAAACACGTTTCTTTGAAAACGTGTTTAAATAGTGTTAATTTAGTCTGGAAATTTATCACTGACAACTTATATGAAAGTTTTCCTTGGCTATAAAATTCTCATGTATGATAATTAAGGCACTGCCGCTATCTTATATCTAGGGCTGAAGTAAATACAACAGAAAGTCCTCGCAGAAGTGCACGAATTAAGATAAAGCAGTCAGCACAATGATGGAAGCAGCCTTCTAGCCGCAGAAGTGAATATGAAATAATAAGTATTTGTATTTTGTTTTACTAAAAGGAAGCGCTTTATAAGAGAAAACGCCTATGAATAGTTGTGTTGAGTTGAGAAAACTGACTTCTGACGGATTGCAAAACTTAGTAAGGGTATTGTCTACACAAATGAACAATGACTGCGATAATTAAGTCCCGGCTGGACGAGACGCTTATAGTAAATTCAGGGTGAGTCTGCCTTAACGACTCAATCAATAAAGGTGAAGTCAACAGTATGTTATAAGATTTCTGTCAAGCATATTGTTGTGGTGTACATATTTAGGCTGTCCACATATAATGCATGAATTCGAGCTCTCTAAGCAATCATGTATGAATATGTGAATGTTTGTGAAGTTTAAAGTGAACTATTTTCTTTTCCTTGTTTAATAAACATTTACTGGTTGCCTCCCTTTTACTATCTTTATTAAAACGCAGAAATATTAGCTAATCCTATCGAAGCTGATTAATCCAATTATTTTTTGAACTTACGATTATTCGTCGTTGTTTAGCTATTTCATTGTCACTGTGCATACATATAAATCTGTCCTGCTTAATAATTATCCCTTCATATATCGCCAGCCATTTCAGTCCGGTGGATGTCTAAAATTGTTAACTGTTTATTGAGAAGAACAATTATATATTCAATTGCATATGAGGGGTTGTGCCTCTAGTATTAAATTAGTTCAAATAGGACCAGAAGGATAGACGAAAGTCAGCATGAACAAAGGTAGAATTTCATGTTTTTCGTGCTTATTGACGACTCATGAGTACGAATCGGTACTAAGGCATATATCCAACATATTGTGCTGGTAAATGTACCGATTTGGCAACCATAGTATTGGTACACTTTACAGGCCCAGTTTATATGATATGTAGTTTGTTGGCCTTAGAGACGCATTGTCGAAGAATTTATATGAAGTTAACTCCACTACTGCTTGTGTACACGTTTAAACAAGAGATTGTACCGTTCAATTGTTCCACATTCCTTGACCAAATATAAAGTGAGTATTGGGCGTAGTACAGGCTGTCTGCAATATTGATTTGTATTCCACAAATATATAATACCGATTGTACCCACAGGCTCAGATCAAACATAATTAACGAAATAAAAAAATAAAAAGGCGTCTATAAACAAAATACGACCAGAAAACTTATTTTTGTGTGTTACATGGCAGTTGAGTGCTGCTAAATCAGAATGCAAAATTATTGGTCTATGTTTGTGCTTGTAATTAACTAACAAGAATCGCTAGACTTAATGACTCAGAAAATTGACAGTTTGTCAATCTCAGAAAACTCGCGCGCGTTTGTATATTGGTAAAACGAGCGAAATGATTAACCATATAGAACACTATTCCTAACTGAACACAATGCCATCTAATAAATTTAACTATCATACTAAAATTATAGTTCCATAAATGTAGAAAAAAATAACCATAAGTTGAATGGATGTAAAATGTGCCTATCGAATAGCTATACTATATCATCTGCCACCAAAAATGTGTTAGTCAAGTTTGTATTAAACTCACGGACGGGGTCTTGTTATCGTTACGTGACGATGAAACTTTTGCTTGATTGTTATCATTTTTATTTATAAAGAGGATCCGAAAACGGAACGGAAATGCAAGCTTCAATCGATCAATGGTTTTTGGTTTTTGACACTCGTAGTCAATCACCAAAAAAATTATGACTGATTAATTATAGATCGAGGTCCAGTATGCTTTCGCTTCAGAGTAGTCTGAATGGCATCAATTTGACAATATGTTTGCTTAAAAGTTTGTTAATGTTAATCGGCAAATAATGTTCTCTAACCTCAAATCCGCCCATCAGATCTGCAAGGAGTTGCTGTAAGCCACTCGGATTTTTCGCGAGATTCACGTAATTCCGCATATGACTCGCAATTGAAGCGTATAACATGACTGAACACTGCTGCTCTTCGTACTTCGTCTCTAAGGAGTTGTGAATTTCCTTGAAAATGAGAGCCATGATATTGGCATCCTGGTCAGTAACTATTAAATCTGATATATCAGACCGTTTCATCCAGTGTAACAAGAATGAATAAGTGGTAGTCTTTACATCTTGATTGATTAGCGAACTGCTGTAGCCATGCAGTACCACAGGAAAAATAATGTTAACGTTAGCAATTCTTAAACGAGCGTTAGGCAGCTCAAAACGGACCAATTCTTGTCTATCTTGTTGTCAGTCTCAACTTTGTCTTGTAGGGTATATACACATTAGGAACGTTGATTTTTCTGTATCCACTTTTTTAAATGTTCAAGACGAGACCAAGCTGACAGATACGGGCGAGAGTCTCATTATTGTCTGTTACTTGGTGTTCTGGATCATCAGAAACTTATTACATCGTCAACATACGAGTGGGTGCACGGAAGTTTCTTTAGTACATCATTCATAAATCTCTAAAATGTTTGTGATACACTGCACATGCAAAAGTGCATGCAAGCAATTTTAAATAATGCTAGATGTGTAGTAACGGTTGTATTCCTTATGCTTTCTTTATCAAGATGTTTCTGATGATGTGCTGATTTAAGCTCAAGCACTGTAAATCACTTACGTTGGAAAAGTTCATCGAGGATATCATTCGCGTTGTTTATCGGATATCGATCGGGAATCATGAATGTGTTGAAAGCACGATAATCACCACATAATCTGAAATCACAAAACTGTTTTTTCACTTGCATGTGAGTTGGTGATATTCTCATGTTTATGCGGTAGCACAGATGCCAGACGTACGAAGAAGCAATTAATAAACGGAATCCAGCAACATTTACCACAGAAATTGATTAACAAATGCTTGGCACCGTCAGTAAAATGAGCTATTTCCGATCATATATTGGAAATAGGTAACCCAGTCAATTTGACCAATTTATCAATTCTACTTAAAGCAAAATCAGAAAAATTGTTTTTTTATGAAGCCCTTTATATTAAACAACAAGCAACTGGTCTAAATATTCAAAAGCTTCATCAACATGACATTCTAATCGACTGGTCACGAATAACAATATTCGACAACAATTTACTAGTATCCAGGCAAGACCGACCACGCCCTCTTCTAGAATCAACAAACATTCCATCGGATTGGCAACAAACTGAAGAGGAAAAAACAGATACATATACGGTGCCAGAAATTTCTAGACAATATGAGCGTTCTTTAAATGAAGTTTGCGAGCTTGAAATAAACACCAACCCCATTGTATTTAGCCAGTCGTCGAACAACAACAAAACAAACGCCAGCCGCAACGCACTGACGCGTTTCGACCTTCCTTGATCATATTAGCGTTCAACACTGCAATCCACACTTGCGCTGTTACTAAGTGAAAAACACAAATTTTCGCAAAGAAGTCAAACGAAAGACTACACTCGGAAACATAGCACTCGTACATGTAACAGCGAACAATGCGAACAGATGGTTAATTCTCAAGCCATCAATGCAATTATGACCAGATCTCAGAAATTACTTTGCAATACAGCGAGAAGGACCTTTACTGGCAAACAGGCATACAATAAGACACAAACGCATACAAAATTACCTATAAGTCAAAACAAGAAATAGGTAACCGAGTCATATTTGTTTCGACCCACATATTTGAATGCAACCCAGAATGTATATAAATGAAATATTTTAGAGTGAAGTTTAGTATTCTCGAAATAAATGGCCATTATCCACTTTGTTATTAATGGTTTTTCTTTCTGATTAGAAATAACCTCTTTAACTAATTATCGACTACTACCTCAAGTGCCTCATTACTAGTTACTGACCTAGTTATTAAACCCCAAATATTGACACTTGAGCACTTAGTCACAAAATTTTAAGCTATTAATATTCACGCGAATGTTAAATACGCAAAAATAGGAATTTAATTCATCGACAAATTACACCTGCAATGATTTTAAAATATTTTACATATGATCAAACGTTGTGTATTTCTGAAAATCTACAATTCTATTGATCTAATTCTAGAACAACTCTGATTTAATTATAAATGCATGAAATAAAACATTAGAATTATATGTGCATGCCTTATTATGTTATTATCGATAATTAACATTTTGCCTAATATCAGGGCGACATAGAAATTAATATTTGTAAAAGAAATATAGTTTGAACATAAATTAAAATGCCTATTAAATTTTTATTAACAAAATTTAAATTTAAATAAAACTTTAATCTAAAATTATAAATGATACGATTATCTGCAATACTTGTTAGTGGTGAGGGGACACCACTTGTACCAAATTCCCAAAACTCCATGAAATCAATGGAACAAGCATCACCAAGGGTGTGCCAGTAAGTAAGTAAGTAACCGCTAACTTGCAACAATTCCAATTAGTTCTCGCAAAAAATTCTTTCACAAAAAACTGCAAGCCATGCGCTTAATTGATTGTTATTCATCTAGCGTCTATAAGCAAAATATTACCAAAAAATGTTTGCGTTCTAGATAACAGTCAAGTGTTCTTGGGTCTGCATGTAGGATTATAAGACTATTTTGTTGTTCTTCTAATTGGCTAAAAGAAACACAATAACTAATGACCAGGGCACAAAAAACTGCTATGACCTCCGAAAATACTCGCGCGTGCAAGAAAAATTAAATGGCTAACCAGAAATAAACTCTACTCCTAATTTGACAAAGTTACCACTAATAAACATAACTTTCACGCTAAAATATATTTCTATACATGCCGCAGACAAGACTCATGACTTGCGTAATCACTAATTCATTAATTGTATGTATCTTCCATACATTGCGACTACTCTAGTTTGCGTTGTCTCCGTTTTATTCAATAACTAATAATTACATGCTCCTAAGTTTACCAACTTATAGAATTATTTATGTAATTTTTTTTCCTATATATAAATTAACTATATATATATATATATATATATATATATATATATATATATATATATATATATATATATATAGTAGCCTCGAGAGATACGAGACGGAGCCTGGGCCATATTTTCGTTCAACATACGAGCCGTGTTTCCGGAGCGTCCCGCTAGTTGGTGCGAGCATCATCCGAGAGAATCTCTCGCTCACTCGCACATGTTCCCCGCTTGAATCGAAGGGTCTCTTTTGCGTTGTACTCTTTTTTGCTTGATTTTTGCGTGATTACTGAACTTTCTTGTGTGTTATCATGGGGCCGAATAAAGTGAGTGCTAAGGACAATGAAGACGGGAAGAAGAGGATGATGTCGATGGAAATAAAGCAAGAAATAAGTTGGCGCCTTATATTGCGACGGGTATTATTATGGGTCGAGCCAGGTGGAATTTGGCGCCTTATTTCGAGTATCTCCATAGATTTTACAGAGAGCCAGTGATTATTTCTACGGGGGCCTGCTATGCCACATACAGTAGTACCTGCATTGTGCATAGTGGAACTTATCTTGGACCAAAGTATATTCGGATTTTCGCTATTCAGACCAGTTAGATTAGCCTTTAGAATATTTTCATAGTTTTGTCGGAAGGACGGTTGTTCGAGTTTGCCTACATCAATTTGGGGATTATTCTTAATTATTTTCCCGGAAAATTTTAGAGCAAATCTACAACGGATAAGTGCATGGTCCGAGTCGACATAAGTGTTCCAAAAAGAGCGACAATCCTGGATGCAACCACGCCATCTATAACTAATTGCTACATGATCTATTTGAGTCCACCGTTGTCCGGGTGCTGGAGGACGCCATGTAGCACAACGTCTAACACTACGTCTGAAATTTGTACTACTTAAATATAGTCTATGTTCAGCGCAGCTATCCAAAAGCCGTTCACCATTATCATTGCGAGTCGAGCTTAGAGTGTATCTTCCACCTAAATGAAATTCTGTGTTACTTAAGCGACCAACTTGAGCATTCATGTCACCCATAACCAGGACTATATCCGAACTTCGTGCTTTACTTAGTAAGGAGCTTAATTCGGAGTAAAAAGCGTCCTTGCTTTCTTCTGTGCTGCAATCGGTAGGAGCATATGCAGATACAACGAAGAGGCAACGATGATAACGGTTTTTTGCTTTGATTTTAGTAGATGTATTTAAACGTGCCGCACACAATCGACTATTTAAAGGGATCCATTCAATTAAGCAAGCTTCAGCTCGCGCGCTAAGGGCAATACCAACGCCCCATTTACCGGCTTGAGAGGACTCTGTGGAACCAGATGTTCGAAGCCAATAACGCGTAGATAGGGATGGTGCAACTAGTTCTGTAATACACGTAGGATCCTGTATTCTGGTTTCAGATACGCAACATATGTCGATTTCTAATTTATCCAACGTACGAGCAAGAGATTCTTGCTGTCCAAGTTGTTTTAATGTTCGCACATTAAATGCGCCTACGTTAAAACCTAACTTAGGTTTAATGAATGATCGTCTACTAGAACCATTTTCGATATTTGGCAACCTAGTATTGGGCTCAGTGTTATGATCTAAACCAACCATATTTATAGTATCTAAAAGAGTGTTATTGTTAGATTGAGAAGAGGAAGGGGAAGGAAAGGAGGCAGAATCAGAGATAGAGTTGCCTGCAGTAGCCTGTTTTCGCTTATCCACCCTGCACGGCTCAGCAGATAAGGCGACCCTTTTTATACTGCGCGACGGCCGATGCAGTATGTAATTATTGTAAGTTGTACTTGTCATGGTTATATGTGGACTGTAAAAGAACACTAGGTCGCCCATTCCTAGTGATGGTTTTTATTCTGAGTTTTCCTTCTCCTAGATAGTCTGCCAACCAAGGCTGATGAGCACTATCTGCCCAGATGCCAGTGGCCAGAGTTTCCTTCAGCAGCCGAAACTTGCCCTTCACGTCTGGAACGCTTGCTCTCATTCCGTCACTACACATTTAACAAAAAGTTAAAGTGCAGTTAGACCAAACTCGAGGCTTCACATGAAACGGGATGATGGCTGTCCCTTTATGGCCCGGCAAGGTTCATGCTACCAATCCCGGGTCGACTAGCTTGAGCCCGCCGGTCGTCAAGCCGGAATTTCTATGGCTATGGGCCATATATATATATATATATATACTATAATATTGTGTGTAGTGTGAGACAGATTAGGGATTGGATACAGTCTCAGACTCAAAAGTAAATGGGGCTCGATTCGGGCCCCGTCAGCGGTAATATTCTGAACAGTAATTAATTAATTAAGAACGATACCGATCTATTGAATGCATTGCATGTGGTACATTATGCAGCGCTGATTTTATACTGACAAATATGTATGCAGTTGGATTGGTGCGTAAGTGATTAAAATATTTATTTTATGAGATACAAATATAAACGAATCCAATCTAATTGAATTGCGCTTGCCTTTTTATGTTATTTTCAATTTATCCAAAAACAGTAAATTTGAATCCTGCCGTAACCATGCAGTCTGTCTTATAACACCAGGTATTGTGTGGATTGTTTGAAAATTAGGTCGAAATCGATAGCAAACAGAAAGGAAGCACTGACTTATATGATAAAGTATGCATATAACTTTAGGCTGCATGCGATATGATGTTTTGACTGCTTAGTGGATATGTTGCAAGGCTGAAGCAAATGCCTGCTGGTTCAAATCCAAACCGCGTCATTTCTGGAAACTACTTGGAGAGTTATAAATAATGAAGGAATCAGTCTAATTAATGAATTTCATTAGTTATCCTATGCATTTTTTGTTTATATTGCTCACATACATACATACTGTGTGTGTGTTTAAACGTGTGTATGTATATTAAAATGCGAGTAGACGCGTATCTTATTGAACATTTTATATGCATAGCCGGGTTTAGGAGATAACTTGCTTAGTTTGTAGTCGTTTTTGTGGAACTTTCCGCGGGATCGATGAGAAATATCAAAATTGGTAATTTCCTGGTAATTCTTATTTTAAATTAGTAGTGCACAAATGAATAATTATTCTTCAAAATCTCAATTATTTGATTACGGGTGTCAATGCACGAAGAGCTGCATTGAATTCATTTTATGTTTTTGTATATTCTGTTTTAACACTTAAAAATATTATACTATTTATTTAAAAATCTTTTCCCCCTTAAATGGTTCATAAAAATCTTCAATGTAAAATCGGATGGTTAAATCAACTGCATCGGTATCTGCTAGATAATGACATCCAGTTCTCGATTATTGCTAGGTAGCAATGGCACTAACCTGTTTGGTAGCCTGGGTATCAACTTGACAGAGAACAGTTTGATTTCGCATCTTGTTAATACACTAAATGCCAATGGAAGTGCATCAATGGCTACTTTAGCTGGCTCTCCAGAACTTTTAGCCAGCATCGCCGTTAGTGGTTTAACAGTATCAGGTGGAGATAGTGGTCATGCAGAAAGTGCTTCTATGCCCAAAGGTTCATCGGATGCACAAGGAGCTCGTTCGGAATCCGGAGCTGTAGCTGACTCTATTATTCAAACTTCTTCCGTTGCTAATACTGATGGCAAAAGCACTGCAACGACATCTACTTCGAAAAGCAGCTCAGTAATTTGTAAGTTTTTAGTATTGCCGGTGCTCAGATCATTTGTATGAACCTGTTGTACTCGCATAAATTTATTTTATCATAAAATATCATTTCCGTGCTCATGGTTGTTGTTCATATAACAAGATGATAACTTTCAAAAGAGAGGATTCATATTCATGAATTTATAGGATAAGAAGAAGGGCGACCGACGAGGTACTCTCATTGGTTTTGAATAATATCACGCTGAAGTGATCACGGTGAATTTCCAGTGGTTTTTTGCTGATCTTCGTATGCCCAAAAAGCCGAAGCATAATGCGGCAGAGTGGCTCAAAGGTTAAAGCAACATATTTCGAGGCAGACATGACCAGGTTCGAGCCCTGTCCGCGGCAAATACTGGAAAGTACGTTATGAGTTCCCAATATGGACGAACCTGGTCTACTGAATGAATTGCTTTTTCTACATTATACAATGCTTAGTTTGTACTGACGATAGTATGTACATAATGTGTCGTAACCTTGATTAAAGTAATAGTTTCTTTCGGCTGATCTTCGCATGTTAGTCATTTTCCCCGGAAAGGTAGCCAACCGGTTACAGCTGCAAAAGGCTTAAGTGCGGTATTTTCACTACTCGTTTCCAGTTGACCAGAATTGCGTCGAGCGCTGAACGTTGTCTATTTCTGGCCTAATGCACAACACAGTGATCTTTTTAAGTATAGCGTTGCCCAGTATTATCATTCCATAAATAACGACAAAGATTTGTCAACGTCCTTCTTGCCAGAAGCGAGTCACGAAACCATAACACCGATGCATCGCCCGCGTATATATACTTAGGATAAAATTTCTGTACTAAATAAATTCTCTCAATCAAATAAGTATGCAGAACGCATGCTAGTCTGTTACTACGAACATATTTGTGGTCTAATATAATTCATGAAATAATTTTGTTGAATAGAAAGTACGCTTCACATAAAGATAAATAAATTATATACGTACTAGTTAATGGAGTTCAATCACATGAAATAACTAAACAGCTCTATAAGCTATTAATTATGGTCATGTTGGTGGTCTAACAAAATTCGTAAATTATTTTTCTAAAAAAAGGCTGATCCAAATAAAATTACATAAGATATATATATATATATATATATATATATATATATATATATATATATATATATATATGTAGAAAAATTTAAATCCGAAGAACGGAATATCTTGATATAACGCTGCTAGACAGAGCCTTTAGCTCATTTTTTACCTTCTAGTCAATATATTGCTGCTTCACTTCCGCAAACCAATGAAAGTTTTTTGTCGGCTGTAATTAAACAGTAGGTCGCCTATTCCTAGTGCGAATATAAATATTTAGCAGGCAGTGAGTGCTTCTTCTCCGAAGTAAGCTTTAGCTTGCTGCGTTACTATAAGTTTCATCTCCTCAGCATAGAATTCTGATACGCTGTAGTCGTCGACGGCGTAAGTCTCCGCTTCAGATGTTTGAATGACCATTTTCGTTGCAATTTATTACACGAGTTCTCATTGACTAGCAGCATAACCTGCATTATTAGTAACCAGTGGGCATTTGAAAGCACTTTCCACTTGTCTAGCATAGGCACGAAATCAACTCTTGATGGACAGGTTATTTGCTTACCCATGAAGTACACAAAATACCAACCACTGGAGTGGTACAACATACCTCTATTCACCAGTACTGCAGCGAAGGAGGCGATAAACCATCGTTTAGATTATGGTAGTTTCCTTTTTAGGCTACCTAGATTGTTGGGTCATAAAATGCATGCGCCAACTTTCACTCATTCCACCAAAGAAAATGATTATTTTTAAAACGGCTATCTGATTTATCCTCTGGCCCTGACGTGAGTTTGAATGCAGTAGCCATTGCCAGTAACGAGATTGCGTTAGAACAAGACTGTTGGGGAGATGACAATGCCGAAAAATTTATCTTGGCTGACAATAGCTTTGACAAATAAATCAGATTTCGATGTTCTGCTTAGCCTTAACTTGTTCGACGTTGACACAATACAGTAACACAGACGGTATCCTGCTATGAGGTGTAGCGATCTCACTAATGCAAATGCGATGGTGAAATGTCATTTTATTTAAATTAATCATATCTGGTAAGCTGACGATATTTGATCTTTGTTTAAAATAAGATTACGAATGCAATTCTGCTTCATTTGGTTGCCTGTGTTCCGTCCAAATTTCGTTGGATGAAAAACAAAGGATTAATTTCGTAGACGCTTGTGCTCCTATTGAGCCAAACAATGGCAGAAGTGCTATGAAGGAAATGATAACAAAAGATCTTCAAATTGCGGGATCTGTTGCGAAATCGTTATGCGGTAATCAAGCTTGATTAATGTTGTCAACAGATGGGAAGCAAAGTCGAAGACAAAAGCTTTTCGCAGTATACGCATTGTTAGAACGCATAAACAGTGGGAATTCTGCGAAGGGATTACAGGCGTTCCAGTCCCAACGCGTTGCTCGCCAAGAACTTTAAAATTCTCCTTAATTTGTACAATTTTTCAAACTTCGTGATTAGCGATGAAATGACGCTCGATATTTTGTTGGAGTAACGAGAATCTTAAGTATTATGAGAAAAAACAAAACAGCTTTTACCAATGATCTTGCAGCCATATTTATTTGATTTCTTAATGCATGCCATGTATTGGCGTGTATTGTCCGTTGCTTTGGTTTTCAAAAAAGGGTGCGTTATTGTTTCTACATTGTTGATACAGTGCTTATAGAGGTCAACTCGACCCAGTGTGAAATTGGTGGCTGGTTTTCTGGCATCTATAACGATGATGATGTTAGTCCGATGGAAAAGATTCGTTGTCTTTTGTAAAAAAGATGTCAACTAGACATGTTTTTGAGCTAAACACTTCGAAAATGGGCGATATAACCAATTTCAACCGGTAGCCTAAAATCGTGTTGCGCGTTTCGCTGTTGTCGTTCGCTGTCAAGTCCGTTTAACGAAGATCTCTGGTGACACAAGACAAATAGGCTTTAGTCGAGTTTTTCTTGCTACAGGGATATTTGCAATGTATGTAAATAACTGAGCACCCAGTTCGCGGTCTTTTAATCTAGCATACTGATGGTCTACTTTTATACTGCGTAAACTGGAGATGAACGACAGTAGATGATTGTTTTAAGTTTATGTATTCGATCGGTTCGTTTTAGGTCATTTAAAAGATGAGCGTCAGAAAGCATTTATTATAAAGTACAAATTTTACGAGTCAGCCAGTATGGCTTCGCCGATTTTCGATATGCATTTACCGTCAAACATTTAAAATAAGGTCGATTATTTGGAAGGATTCTATTACGTTCTGTCTGCCAAGCGCAATCTTGTCGCCATATATACAATTATACGCGCTCTCGTTTCCTGAATTTCTCTACGGCGTGTTTTAACCAAGGGACAGTTGAATGGGTGAAATCTGTGGTAGTTTATAAACAAAAGTCTCAATTGAAGCTATATATAGTTAATTGAGCTTTGCTTACACAGGTAATTATGTCATTTACTGTATGGACATTCTTTGCTGCTATCAATGTGTTTAACAAAAAAACTTTGTTTATATTTGTAGCTTGTATATGTCTTGCATTAGCCTTTAAGCTGGCTAAAAACCTAGTAGTGTTTTGTATATTTTTGTGCGTTTTATTGATTTTTGTGGGAATTTCCCACTCCGTTTATTACATGCGGGCTAGTTAGTGTTTTATTCTATTTTTCTAACATTAGTAGAGATGGGTAGATTGGGTTTCTGTAATGTCTTCGGGTTATACGGTTTGTGGCCATAGAATAAATTGCCATCTTTTGCATTCTACTGTGCCTCACTCTTGGAGATGTCAACACTTTTATGCTCACTAGTTAACGTCTAAGGGGGCACGCCTGGCGTGCCAATATAATGCAGTTTACAATGATTTCGACCAGGACAACGTTTAGTTTAACTTTAGGATGTTTAAACCACAGGTGCTTTATTGAGAGGCCGAGAGTGACTGATCTGGCAAATGAGATATTGTGGATTTGACCGTATTTTGCTTGTGCGGGACGATTTATAGCACTCATAGGTCGGTAAAATCTTGAATTTTTCCATTTTCAGATGTAATTTTTGGCCTCAATTGATGGGTTCTCACTTTTCCCTTCTTCTTTAAGCCTTCAATTAGCTGATTGTCTGAAAATGACGTTGGAACAAGATTTTCCATTGATATGACATGTGTAGAAAAATCATTAGGCCCAATATTTAATGAAGCCTTCTCGAATGGAAAGAAACGTAGATTGGAGGAATCAGAGCTAACAATAAATCCAAATAAGAGACCGCGACTATGCATCTGAGATAAAATAAACAGAAAAAATTAGATGGAGTTAGAAAGAGGTAATTTGGCTAAAGTTATATATATATATATATATATATATATATATATATATATATATATATATATATGATGAACATTTCGATTTATATAAGATGTGAGAGAAACTCACGTTGTTGCTTATATGTTTATCTAAATATACTTAACAGATATATGTATCTATATTTATATACATATTACGCAGATACTATATATATGAATGATTCTAAATATTCATATAAGATGTGGGGGAACTCACATGGTTGCTTAAATGCTTATTTAGATATTCAAAATATATATGTAGAAGAATATTTAGATTTAATATATAAGGTGAGAAGGTCTCACATGGTTGCTTATGTGGATTGATATAGACATTATGTATATTTATATATACATATATATATATGAGGTGTAGACGTGTAGATATATATATATATATGTATATTTGAAGTAAATATACTATACACTTAGGGCGAATTGTAGGTTCAACGAACCCATTTAATTGCTTACAGATATATATATATATATATATATATATATATATATATGCATAAATATATGACTATATATAAACTTTGATATATAAATATTAACAAAAAACTTCTTGACTGATATAATTTATCCGTTGAAAGATTCACAGTGTTGCTTATATGATATTCATATTGTATATGGTGTAAACACGTGTATATATAATATGGATATATAGATATTTATAATAGATGTGGGAAGAACCTACATGGTTGCTTATATGCTTATCTATATATGCGTAGATACAACGTGTGGACGTATATATAAATGGATGTTTTTATAAGATGTGGTTATATATAATTATAAATAAGTATATAGTTATATATACATACATATTACGCAGAGACATATATATATATATATATATATATATATATATATATATGAAGGATTCTAAATATTCATTTAAGATGTGGGGTGAACTCACATGGTTGCTTAAATGCTTATTTAGATATTCACAAGATATATGTAGGAGATTATTATCAAAAGCGTTTTGACTGATATAATTTATCCGTTGAGGGACTCACAGTGTTGCTTGTATGATATTCATATTATATATATATGGTGTATACACGTATATATGTATATATATATGATGGATATATAGATATATATTAAAGATGTAGGAAGAACCCACATGGATGCTTACATGCTTATCTATATATAAATAATATATAGTGAGTTACTTACATGCTTATCTATATATACATAATATATAGCGTGTTGAATTATATATAAATGGATGTTTTTATAAGAAGTGAGTTAGTATATATATATATATATATATATATATATATATTAAGTAAATAAAATTTAAATATATATATATATATATATATATAAAATAATACTAATTTATTATATAGATATATACATGATTTCGACACAGATATTTTAATGGAGAAACTAATTTATATAGGATATGAGTATTATTGTGTATTTGGTTGAGAGGCGATTTAGTTAGTGTAGACTCCGTATTCGGTCAAAACGATAATAATACTATACATTCTTTCAACAGTTTTATTAACCTCTCTCTCGGTCTATAACCGATTGCAAGCTGGATGGGATTAGGTAAACTGGGGGCATGTGAGGATTACTGCAGGATTGAAATCAAAATTTTGTTGATCTTTCTATGCGTCCGGAACAGAAATTAAATATAAACATCATGGATTGGCGTGTATGTCAATCCATTAGGTGTGCTTATAGTTATTCAATAAAATGTCACTTTAGTAAAATACACATGTTTATAGGTGGTTGTGTGCGCGGAGGGGGACAAGGCTAAGTTTTTTGTATACATTTGAGTATTAGAGACTAGGTATGAAGACCGGATATAAGGAAGACAATTAAAAATACATTTGGAATTAAAATAAATATAAATATATCTGTCTTGAATGAGGATACGACATTTGCCACAAGTTGTGTTTTACTCCTGTGCGTATTGTGTCGACCCTGAAGATGAACCTGGAATATCGGGTTCGAAAATTCAGAAAATGAACAATGAAAAATCTTGTTCCAACGTCATGTTCAGACAATCAGCTAATTGAAGGCTTAAAGAAGAAGAGACAAGTGAGAACCCATCAATTGAGGCCAAAAATTACATCTTAAAAATGGGAAAAATTCAAGATTTTACCGACCTATGAGTGCTATCAATCGTCCAGCACAAGAAAAATGCGGTAAAATCCACAACAAGGAGGACAGCACTGAGCAAACAAATGCATCTTTTAAAATTAGATATTGCTTATTTTAGCAGTCTTATTATTCCAAGATGTATAATTACAATATTGTTTGAATAGGATATATTAGGATAAGGAAACGAAATGCCTAACTTTTCGGTATGGGCATGGCGTACTGTATACTGGAGCAAATATTGAGACCTGTTGAATCGCATCGCTACATAACCAACACTGTTGGATATGTAGATGTATTAAATAGTTTCATTTGATTTGCTACTTTTTACAATTTTAAGGTTGCATCTACATTCCTTTTATTGTCAAATGATGCCGTAATAATTTACCTGTCTATTCCTTTCCAAATTGGTAGATTTTGTTTTATAAATACAGGTAAGGGTTAAACTGTTGCACATTCGCGTTTCACGTGAATCGAAATATAGCAAGTTCCGTGCATCGTTGAAAAAGCCTATGGCTCTTAATTTATTGATAGCCGCTTTTATGACATTCCGCAATCCTGACCATTGCTCAGTTGTCCCAATAATGGATGGATTTCATTTTATATTTTATGCTATGTTAAAGTTTTATCAATAATCAAATTTATTACTTGTGGCTGTTTCCATCGTCTAAGATCAAGAGAAATTTAATGATTTCGTTATGTGGAACAGAGATTATTATGTACACAGAGTTTATAGCCTTGGGATAAGTAACAATCGTATTCTTTTAACATATCACACTAGTAGTTTCACATACATTGCACTTGACTATCATTTCGGTTGCTTTATTTTAGTGCAATCACAAATGAGGTTATATAAATAAATACTTAAATGATTTTGTAGAATATATATTTTACGGCAATAATACCCAAATTCCATCCTGAAACTTGTAATGTATTATATCTGGATTGGCCCGTAGCCATAGAAATTCCGGCTTGACGACCGGCGGGCTCAAGCTAGTCGACCCGGGATTGGTAACATGAACCTTGCCGGGCCTAAAAGGGACAGCCATCATCCCGTTTCATGTGAAGCCTCGAGTTTGGTCTAACTGTACTGTAACTTTTTGTTAAATGTGTAGTGTCGGAATGAGAGTAAGCGTTCCAGACGTGAAGGGCAAGTTTCGGCTGCTGAAGGAAACTTTGGCCACTGGCATCTGGGTAGATAGTGCTCATCAGCCTTGGTTGGTAGACTATATAAGAGAAGGAAAACTCTTAATGCAAGCATCATTAGGAATGGGCGATCAAGTCCATAAATATAACCATGAAATATACAACTTACTGTTTATGACGTAATACAGTGAAATCCGCAAGAAAGCTCTATTGCTATTGTTGCCTTGCCTGAATGCTAACTAGGCCATAATGGTGTTGTGGAGAGGTTTAGTTTGCCTCATTTCTGTGAGTTATCCTGATAAATTTACTCATAGTAGTTGGGTATTTTTTCTCTTTGTCTCTCTCTCTATCTCATAAATCTCACTAATTATTTGTCCAAAATAATATTTCTGTTATTTATATATTTTTTCACTTATTATGGTTATATAGCAGTGAAACATTAGTCACTTATGACTTTTGTATGGCTGGAAACGATGATGATGATTATTTACATTTTTTTCTACAAAAACGCACGTATCTTTATATCCAATTATAATAAATATAGCGACGTCGAATACGGATTCTATTAGTAACACATCACTGACACCAGCTTTATCGGCTTTGCCTTCTGGTGGTGTTTGTGCTAGTCTTAACGGTTCAGTGGTATCAGCCGGTGGTACGGGAGTTCTATCGGCATCTGGAGCTGCTGTCGCCGCTGTAGCAGCTGCTGCTGCGGTTGGAGCAGTGAACTCTACAGGAAATGTTGGCGTCGTTTGTGGACCTGGTGGTTCCGTCGTTGGCACCATGTCTGTTGGAACAAGTGGTCAATCTGGCGGAGCGGGAAATGCAGTGGGGTGCGGCACTGGTTCTAGTGGAGGAGCTAATGCAAGTATACTAGTTACCGGCACTTCAACTGGCGGTGGTAAACGGCGAAAACAACAAAATCAATCGTCAATGGCTCAGTTAAATTTGCTGCTCCCTGAAACAGATATATATTCAGACCTGACGGCTATACACAGGTGATATATTTGTTCCACGGAGTAGTACATATTTTGCCGTCTGATAAATTGTCATATGTTTTATCGTATTAGGTATTATCCCAATCTGTAGGTCAGAGATTGCTTCAATTGTTAAAATACTGCTCATTATTTAGGTTTTTACCTCAAGTTTACTGTTGCTTTCTTGCTGGTTACATTATACTTATTTAATAAGCCACAAACTTGAGATATCGGTTTAGATAAAGAGTTCATAAACTGGATAAATCAACTTAATTCGTTTTAGGTTTTAAGGACAATGCTCATTTTCAAAAAGTCCTTTTCGAATGCTTTGATGTAAATTTATCCAAAAATACGAAGATTATACATTTTGTATTTAGATAATTTAAGTTATTTTGTTCAAAACCAGAAAAACTTTTCAAGTGTTATCTCTACCCATAAAAAAGCTACTGCTAAAGAGCCTAATATTAAGAGCAACCCAGTGAAAAGATGGATTTGTTTCAGAGAAGGAACCAATAAATTTGTGTACTTATCTACGTGTGAATAAAGAAGTTTCGAAAATTAACGGTTCATAAGTAGGTAGTGTCCGATGGATTTATCAGTTCCATCAGTTAAAGACGAGCTCATATGCACCAGTTATAGTGTTAAGTAGGAGATTGGGGACCGTCGACGTATCTCCTTTGTACGGTGGCAGAGCGCACCAAAATGCGTACAGTTTTATGTTCCTAGTTTGTTGCTGAACACCAAAGATAATTAAGCCATTGGCTCTTGATAAACGAGAGCTTTTCCTTCGGGAGCATTTAGTGAAGTACAAAACTTGGATATCAAAATTTTCCCTCTAGGAACCAGTTTTAGTTCGAGCTCTTCATTTTAATTTTTTCGGGTCGTGTAAATGACAATACAAATGTTATTCTGATGTCAAATGTTACAAATAAATATTTGAATTCAGAGCTATCAATTTTTTTGAAGCAAACTTCTTCTGATTCGTCAACATTTCACCATCAATTCTCCATCATGGTGCTTTGAAAATAACCTTGTTATTGCTAGGAATATTAACGAAAATCGATGCGAAGAATTCACAGGAGTTAGAGCTGTAGGTAGATGGTTATAAATAGGTGTAAAAACGCGACCTGACTCTCTTATATTGCTCTTAACCTTAAACGTGTTGCGATAAACTCTATTCCGCAGCGCTACCTGCATAATTATACTATAACGTGTAGCGACGTAATACATGCAGATGACACGTCATTATTTTATCAAACTCAAATCATTTTGATTTTTATAGGACGATTGCTGTCTTCTTTCTAGGACGAGTGATCGCATTATTTGCGTGCATTAATGGTTTAGTCGGAGAATTTCACAACAATATTGTCTGCCAAAATCCGATTACTGTTTCATTTCAACTTAATCTCAATTGATTCCTTCATCAATCTTATCTAGTAGAATAGATTCGTATATATTTGAAACAATACTTCTTTATAGATATCAATTAAAAAATTCAAAATAATCTTGTACATTACAGCTGCGCTAATATTTAAAGAATTGCTTGGTATGTCTAAGAAACCATAAAAGTTAGATATAAACACTGCTAAAAGCAAAAACTGTAGTATTAATTTATATTTAAATGGAAGTGAATGCAATTTGTTTACGTCATATATGATATTCTTTATTTTTCAGGGCTTGTGGAAAGCCATCTGGTGGGAGCTCAACGCGAAAAACCGGGGGTGCCGGCTCTTCTAGAGGTCATAGTGGACTAAATGAATCGCCGCTGAGTGGCTCCAGTGGTGTTTCTGTGTGGATAGATGATGGTAGACTGTATTACGGTCAAAAGTGGTACTTTCTGAAATGTTTATAATCTTTATTTCAACATTTAATGTGCTACAACGTAAATGTGGTCTCCTATGGTTTGCGTTGATAAATTTGTATCGTCTTTTCAGGTATATGAATATATTACAATGTTATTGAGCAATCAATTCTATTCAACTAGCTGAATATAGGACTTGACTTCAAAGTCTGCTTGCTAACGACATCCTATAACATTCATTATGCGAGAAAGTAGTCATTACTGAGCGAGAAATCGCTCACAAATCGTGTTTCTATTTAATAATAATGAGGCATAAATGCCGTTTCGTCTTTGCCTCTAGAAACCCATAGTCATTTTTTCGTTTATATTTTCCTTGGCTAGCAAAAATACGATGTGACGTTATCAGTTACTAATATATTCAGTAATTGTATCCGGTCACTCGTTGACAAACCTATCCCTCCTTCAGTCCGAGCCATCTACTAGTTATTTCAGAACATGCTGAATGCTCCGACAAGCTTAATCGAGTATATATTAGATTTTGCGAACCTAGTAACAAATTAGTTCAGTTGTGACCAGAAGGGTAAACCAAAGACAGCATGAACAGAAAGTATAATCTCATGTACTTTCGTTTTGTGCTTACTGGGGCCAGTATTACGCCCTTTAATCACTATATATTTAGGTGAAGAATGTGGGATAATAGGACGGTACAATCTCTCACATTCTTCATCCAAATATATAGTGGTTAAAGGCCGTAATACCGGCTCCTACTAATGAGTCGCCAGTAAGCACGAAACGAATGGGCATGAGATTATACTTTCCGTTCATGCTGTCTTTGGTTTATCCTTCTGGTTACAACTGAACTAATTTGTTATTTGATTCGCAACACATAATACATACGTGCATATATGTTTGTTCTCCGAAACAAACAGTATTTAAGCGTAATCAATGTTCCATAGCAAGATTCAATGGGTATGATACGTCGTTAGTTTAGTATTTTGGTATCGCCTCCTCATTTTAACTGACAATGGCTACACTAAATCAAGCAAGTAAATAGAATGAAGAAACTACCCTGTCTTTGGCGGCTGTAGTGGCATATTGTCAGTTTCAGCAACATAAATGAAGTCCTACATTTTATTTACCTTGAAATTCTTAAATTTGAGAACGACGTTACCAGAGATTTGCAACAAAGCTATTACGTAAAGTAAAACATGATTTGGCTGATAATACATGCGATCCATTAAGTTCTAACTTTGATTTATTTCGTACTAAATGGTTACTTTTCAGAGAAATTAGTTGGTTTTGGGCTTGTTGCTTTTCTTATTATTAAAAAACCACAATCAGTATATATACGGTCAGCTCTCGACCCACCGCGATCCAAATGACTGCATCGACAACATAATTAGACATTGTGGCAGAAAAAAAATTTTTAACGGACGCCGGAGCCAATTCCAAAAGAATCCATACTAGTGCAAATGAAAACCGAAAGTTCACTAAAATAAGTGTAATGAAATCTAACTGATTTAATAGGGCTGCTATCACAAAACAGATTTTGTCAAAAAATTTTACGAAACACAGAATCGCAAGCGGCGAAGCGTGTTCAATAGTGTTGATATTAGACGAATCAGCAAATAATTTATCAAGTTGTCAGGTTTGCTCAATACCTCGGAAGTGTAATAAAAGGAGGCAAAGAAATTTCAAACGAAAATATCGAATATTAATGTAATTCGTGCATTGAAATTTTCTAGGATACGAACGGTCGTTGAGAATGAATTTTCATTATGGGCTGGCGTACAAAAACATAGATACATTGATTAAGTCTAGTTGTAGTATTAGGTCGAAATCGATGCCAAGTGTTCCACCTGAAGTCAAGAAAAACCCGAAAATGTTAATTGGAATATGACTGAAAAGTGCTTGAAGCATGCGCCTAGATTAGAGCAGTGAACGAGTTAAAATACTCTTATGGAATATTTAGTCTATACTGCCAATATATATATTTCTATAAATATCGAATCAGACTCAGTAATTGTCGTGATCGTATACATTTTGCGCCATCTAAATTTAAGTCAAGTGAAGCTTGTCTTTTACTGTATATCAAAGTCATCCTAGTCGGTTTTCTTAGGTTAACCGACGAAATTTGAAAAATTTAATTACGCGTATCTGACTATCCAATTTTGATTAAATTTTTTTCTGTCGTATCGTTTTAGGCTTTGTACCGTACACATCCAAACGGTAGTTTCACATATTTCGTATTGACGTACATATTTAATTAGATAAATTTGTTTAAACAATACTTTATAATAGTTGACTAAATGTATGACAATGGATTAAAAAATATATATGGTTGTTTATCTTATTCTACCTTGAAAACCACTAATTTCGTTTGTATTTTTATTTAAAAGAATAAAAAGATTGCGAAACTGGAATAATAAAGAATAACTTGATCTGCGTTTTGACTAACACAGGCCGAATTCCAGTGGTTTTGTTTTTACAAAATATTTCGTCGGTCTTTGATGGCCATCTTCTTCAGTTCACTCACTATCACGTTTTAAAAAACAAACTTATGTATATAAAGATGGAGGATCACAAGCTTGTGCATCCATTAATAATACATATTATTTGTTTGGGTTATATATTTAGCATTTTACTTGATTAAAGTTAGCCATTCAGTTTAGCGTTTTAGTGCAATTACTTATTATTCATATTTTAGTACGGCGCAAATAGATATGTGGTATTAAAATTAATGATAAATTTCCAATAAATAAAAATATGATGTAATATATAGTTATTAACTAATAAGAGAATTAATATAAAAATTGTATAACTTAATTATACACCAGGTAATTTGTTGGTCGCCTAGATCACTGAATTTCAGTTCATATTGGTTAATTAGTCAATAGTAGCCATTAATTATGCAGTTTATGGTTAATATTGTCTTAGCCTATCATATTGGTTACAAACAAATAATTAAAATATTGATTAGCTTAAAGTTAGTGAAACCATTGGAATTTACTTACATTCTTACAAGGCCCAACTCAGTATTAAACCGTTGAAAGCGTTTGGTTCTGTTCTTGCTGCATTCCAGACAATTCTCTTGTCATATTGTATACTAGCACGTAACTTAGTGGATAGGTTGTCTTTCGAATTATTGTGCTTTTATATCCGAGTCATTTAAATAACTTCTGTGTTAATTAAGGTTTTGTTCCAACCAAATAATAGTTTGCTTTCAGATATGTCTGTATGGTTTCACATATAGCTAATCCGACTGTAAAAATGAAATTAACCAGTCTTTGATGTCTAGTAATTTATAACTATATGCTATAAACTGATGTGAAAACTGACCTTGTAATATAAAGAATTACATAAAACTCTGCGCCATTTGAATATTTTGCGTCGGTAGCAAATCGAAGCTAAATTTCATCTTTGTGTGTTTATCTAAAATTTTACATTTCGGTTGTCTAAGTTATTGATTCATTCTGTCCTGTGTTTGCATATCGCGGGTTTCAGCATCTTATCAATGGAGCCTTTCTAGAACTACACAAACTTTTCGCCGATGTAAACCAAGACAAACTTGAATGGGCAATGAAGGCCCAGATCTAGCGCCTAGCAGAGCCCAGTGCATAAGAATGGATAATTTTGTTTTATTAACCTGGAATTCTCTGGGATCTGTTTAGCCGAGGACCTAGGATTTTTATTTTCATCGCTCTGTCTAAGAGTATTTATCTCCAAGGTAAGAGGTTTTCTCCGGAAATATTACCTCTACACAAACTTGCGTTTTAAAACTAAATAATGATCCAAATTAGCGTTTTCTGCAGCAGTGTATTCCAAACATCGGATAAATTAATTGGACGATGTTTGGAAATATTAAATCAACTCATTGTGTTTATTAATAATCGATTTCTTCTTCAGAAGCTTTATCGAAGAATATAAAAATGACCCTCAGGGGATACATGAAATTATTATGAGTTTTTCTCCTTTTTCTGAGAATATTTATATAATGTATTTGGTGAGTGATATTATCATTATGCTTAAAAGCTTGACAGACTTGGTCCTTGTATGGCTGGGAAGTAACCTATATAATTAAATAATTTGGCCAGAATTAAACGGAAATATTACCTCTACACAACCTTGCGTTATAAAACTAAATATTGATCCAAATTAGCCTTTTCTGCAGCAGTGTAGTACACACATCGACTAAATTAATTGGACGTTCTTTGGAAATATTAAATCAACTCATTGTGTTCATTAATAATCGATTTATTATTCAGAAACTTTATCGAAAGGTATAAAAATAATCCTCAGGGGATACACGAAAATATGAGTTTTCCCCTTTTTCTGAGAATATTAATATATTGTATTCGGTGAGTGCTATTATCTTTATGTTTAATAACTTGACAAAGTTGGTCCTACATAATTAAATTATTTGGACAGAGTTAAACGCCGATTAAATAGAAAATATTTTGCGACGTTCTTCGAATTTGATTGAATAATAAAAACCACACAACCTGGATAGAATAGCTTTATGGATAATTTATAGCTGATTTATTTGGTGCTGACATTTGATTTAAGTTGTCCTTTAATTTTGCAGTATGTCATAGTTCTATCGTTATTAACTGAATAAAATTATTCTTTGTTTAGTTATCAACAAGGCAATCTTGTGGTACTTGAGGGTCGAGATGGTTCAAGTCATGGATGCACAGGCATAATTTCAGCAATCGGTGTGCAAGATATATCTGTTAGACGCACCTCAGATCATGGCATAACAAAAGTGAACATTCATCAGTTACGAAATGGAAGATTTGTGATCCAACCGTCGAAGCGTTGAATTAAATTGTCATTGATTTTCAACAGCATACATACCTGTATATTATTTTGATAATTAACCGAATTTCTTTGGTTTAGCAATTTCAGCTTAAACGAATTGCATTTATTCGCAACTTTTCTGATTAAATGTGCGTATTTACTTTTGTATAAACAATTATATTCTTATTCTTTCACGGCATCTGGAAAAGCTTCCATTTTAATTTTAACTTATCTAAAAGATCAAAGAAAACTAGTTTGCTATTATGTACATCATACATAATATAATATTTCAAATAATCGTAAACTAATGATAAGCGACTTTTGAAATGAAATTTTATGAAAAGTAAATTTTACTGGAACTAAGAGCATCTTGTTACTATAAAAGTGTGATCCTTCATAAATTAAATCATTTTTTTCTAATTGAAAAATCGATGTAGAACTCTAAAATCAGTTATTTTAAATACGTGTATCTACGATGTAACTTGCTTTTCAATGTCTTCCAAAAATTATTATATTGGCATACACAGTCCTTACAAACCCTGTTTTTAGTCGTGTTGCCTAGATTTCACGATGAAGGTGTCACTCAGTTATCCTTGTCGGAATTCGTTTTAACTCAGCTTCCATTCAGAATAATTTTTATATACATAGTTTTTTTGAGTATTTCGTCGTTGATTGTGCTTAATAATCTGGTTGTTCCTAAATGAAATAGAAAGATTATAATATGCATGTAATGCATTCAATCCGTAGTTTGCCTCTTGTTTGTCTCTCTGAAATGTCTACCTGGTTATCAGTGGGAAAACTGCTTTGACTCATAAGGAAGGACTATCGTTTACCTGAAGCATATGTGAAGTTTCTTTTGCTGTTGTCTATAAATGAAGAATTTTTTTTTCTATTCTGTTGTTCTATTGAATAAATTTCACACCACAATTCATTCAAATAGAATTGTTTGTCTTCAAGGAATTATCTATTTTTTTGAACAATAAGTAATAAACATTGAAAAATTGTTAAAATTCATCCATACACCACGTGTTGAAGAATACTTTTTTTATAAAACATATGCAGTACCACAAAGGAGTCATTTTCTTTTTGGAAGAAAACTTGATTGTAGTATGGCAGTTTATAAAATAGACATTTCGAAAGCAAAGAGAATTCAATATATACATTGTACAAAAACAGGAATCTGGAAATACAAACTCTGAAGCAAGCAAACACAAACAGGTAATTCGCCAGTTAGTAATAAAATCACGTACGAACTTTTAATTATTTATCTGAGGATAAGGGTATTGCATATAACGGATGCCGATCTGAATAATTCTTTCACGCTTTTTTGAAGAATATATAAATCTATCTATTTGGAGTGTGATTTATTTAAACTGTTCAGATTACGTTGCTCACCGATGTTAGTTGAGTCGTTTGTTCGGATTTTATCTTAAATTGCGAATATTGTTTGATGCAGCATCGACTTAATGACCTGTAACTCTACCGTTAAGTTTGTCGTATCCGTTGACAAAATCCATATTGGTCTTACCAAGCTAACACAAGAAGACTTTTTTATCAGAGACACACTTCTTATTTTAATCAATTATGTATGAGTGTTGGTATAAAGTACGTCCCTTTAGTAAAACATTAAAAATAATTATATTTTATTCACTTCGAAGGCTTGACTTCTTCTTCCATCATTCTCCTGGCTTTGCTTCATCTTAATTCAAGCACTGCATAGAATTACTGTTGTATTCACATCAACCACAGATAATACCATTGAAGTGTTCTTTGCTTCACAGATAATCATTGCAACACAGCTATTTCGGAAACGTTCTTCTCTGTGTCAGTTGTATTTAATCTGAAATGCTCTTGAACTTGCTACTTTAATGATCTGTCAGTCTGAAACATAGTACTGAGCAGTTGTAAGATTTGTATAAACAAAAATTGTTTGACTGTTTGATTACAGCTAGTTTTTTCTCGACAGTTAAGTTTAACAAACATCAGTTGTGTTTTAGACATCCGGGAAGTCACTATTTCTTATAAGCTTCGAGTACATATTTGAGTGGTGCGTCTCCTTTTTATGGTATGCCGGCTTCTATAGTCTTTTTTCGAGGTACGGATTTATTGCAATTTTGTAATAATTTATACTTCGAATTTAATTTAGAAAACATTTCGTAATATCTGTTTTATGATAAAGATATTTTGAGCACTTCCAGTTGTCGGCATTTAAATTCTTTAGAACATATTTTCGTTTTTCTGTCGATAAAATTTCGTATCAAATTTCTCTTTGAAGAAATTATGATAGTGCTGTGGTGATTGACATACTGTCCAGTCCATGTCAGCTTTTAATTTATTTTTCTTTTTAGACTACCATCTTACAGTCTCAATTGCAATACGTAAAAAAACCTACGTTATACTGGAGGTGGGCAAGATATTTAAACAATTTTTCTACATCTCCATTTATGATAACGAAAGTGGAATCAATATTACGCAGATATTTATGGCAGTATTATTGAATAAGTGGTTGTAGTTCTGATGTTTAAGTTCGAACATATAGACAACAACTATTAGACTCGATGACGAGATGCATATCGTTACTCTATCGATTTGCGTAAAAAATTTACCATTGAAAGTGAGCCGTACAACTTTATTCCACTTATCGAGAATAATCTTGTGTATGGGAAATTTTGAGTGTTTAATATCGATAAATCTGCACAACCAAAGCAATGTATACAACATCTAAATCTTCTAGCAAATGAACAAACCAAGTCCGTACATGCAATTGTGTTGCGCACCTAGTAAAAAATTAGTTCAAATATGACGAGAAGGATCAAGCAAAGACGACATGAACAGAAGGTTAATCTCATGCACACCTGTATCGTGCTTACTTGCGCCTCATCATTAGGAGCCCGCATTACACCTTTTAACCACTATTTATTATCGTGTGGAATGTGGGAAAATAGTACGACACAAGCTCCTAGACGAATGTGTGAATCTGTAGTAGTAATATAACTTCGTATAAAGTCTTCGACAGTGCGACATCAAAGCCAATTAACTAAATATATATATTCCAAGTTTGTAAAGGATGCCAACTCTGTGACTATTGTGGTAGTAATTGATAGCAAAATTATGGTTGCTGAAAAGGTGCATGGTGCTAACACTATGGTTTCAGAGTCGGTAAATGTTAGTAACAAAATGAATTTCGATGTATGCTAAAGTTCACCAAAATTGAAAATTACAACTACTTCTGAACACCTGGTATTCTAGCAAATCTCTACACTTTGGTCTTGATCACAAACAAAGCGTTGTATGCAACATTATAAATCCTCGGGCAAATGAACACAACTTCCCAAAAAAAATTCTATATAAAGTATCAAATATTTCAGTCAAGTTTAATTTTGGCGAAAAGAAAGTTTTTAAAAACTATGTTGTGTGTATCAGCCTTTTAATAATGATTTATTTCGTTATTAAAATTTCAAGTGGATACAAATGACAGCTAAAATTTATTTTTGGAATGGTCGCGTAATACGGGCTTCACAATGATAGTAACCATTTGCTTAATTATGCTATCGTGGGCATTGTACTGTGCATGTATGATTACAGGCTTGATGATGAATCAGGTAATTCCGAATCAACACGTTACCCGTCGACAAAGTCTAGATCGTAACTCAGTTCCAGTGGATAGCATAAACGACGTTGAAGCCTTCGGAGGAAAGGGACGAATCAGTATCCATGAATACGAACTCAACGCGTACTTGGAGATGGGGATCAATCGGATCTTTGCGAAACTGACAGTGCAAAACGACAACCGATGATTGCAAATCGTGGTAACCATCAACTAAAATTTGTACATAAACTAACGTATTGTGGGATCCCATTGCTGCCTCGTAAGATTAATCACTACGTTTAGATTAAATGCAAATATGGCGAGGCCTGTGAAAGAGAGACATTTCAGTTTTAATACATTCAATATGACCAATTTACTTAAACATTTCATAAATTATGCCGCTCAATTTCGAAGAATACAACTATGAGAATGTTAACATGATTCACAAAGAACACTAGAAAATCAGATCCGGCTATTTGAATAACCAGATCTTATCGCTTCGACCACTATTTAGTACATTGGAACACAGTAAGAACAAGGCGGCAGCAAAAAGAACAAAAGCCCCTCTGGTGAGTCTCTATGACGATATCATATAAGGAATTTACAAGATAAATTTCGCTCCGTAATTAAAGCCGAAGTACACGTCGCCTAGGGCCATTTAAAAGTCACACAAGAGTTTAAATTTTAGATAATATAGGACACAACAAAATTAGATTACTGGAGCCAGACAAAAGCTCATGTATTGCTCATATGAAGAGCAATGAGAAATTCAAACAGCTTCACTACTATAGATACAGATCGAAAATACCAAAGCGTTAACATGGCGTTTGAAGAAATTCAACAAAGAACCTACTATGCAAGATCTTATTAAATTGACGAAACAATCACACACGTGAACAGAATGCACTGCATGCTTACGGTAAACAAAGTACTTGGAACGGGCAGCATTTCCTGTCAAGTTCAATGTATGCGAGACTGCTAGAGGTGTGAGCCGCATATCTAAGTTTGATTTCCATATATATTCAATGCGGTTTGATACTCGATAGTCAGTTTGCCGTCGTACTCTGATGATGATCATGGAAGGTCGAAACGCGTCGGTGCGTTGCAGCTGGCGGTAGTTTTGTTATGTTGTTCGATGACTGGTTAAATACAATGGGATTGGTGTTTACTTCAAGCACGCAAACTTGATTTAAAGAATTGTTACCACCACCCGCGCAATCAATTATTGTTAAATTGTATTGCCTATATATGTATATGTGGCGAAAGCTGCAAACAGTTAAAGTTCGTGACTGCATAGAAATTGTGCAGCCGACATTTCCAGTCAAGTTCAATGTATGCAAAACTGCTAGAGGTGAGAGCTGCATATCTAAATTTGATTTCCATATATATTCAATGCGGTTTGATCCTCGATAGTCAGTTTGCCGTCGTACTCTGATGATGATCATGGAAGGTCGAAACGCGTCAGTGCGTTGCGGCTGGCGGTAGTTTTGTTATGTTCGAGGACTGGTTAAATACAATGGGATTGGTGTTTACTTCAAGTTCGCAAACTTGATTTAAAGAATTAGTAAGGCGAGTGGAAAATATTCGTTTCATTAAAATACGTTTAAAACATTGCGTAATTCCTAAACGTTTTAAATTTAAATTGCCATTTCATTTAAATGCTAAAGGTAGATCTCTTAAACATGAACTGACTTTGAACAAAATTAATACAATGATTAGCGATTTAGAAAAATGCAAATATGAACTAATTAGAGAGAAAACTAAATTAAGATCTATGTTACTTTCCTTTTTCGCGCGGATGACTTTAAACGTAGAGGATTGTATTGATGGCGCACGTAATAGAGAGATAAAAAAGGTTCACATCAGGCATGATAGAAAGTTAGGAAATTTGGGCATCTATAGACAAACCACAGTTATGACGTGTCCTGCTATAACTAATCGAGTGGTAAACCTCTCTAAAATAAATCTTAATGAGAAACAGCTAGAAATGCTTAACCGTGGGCTGAATAAAGCTATCCAAATTGAGAAATCACCAAAAAATGAGATAATTACTGAGGCTGTTAAAACAGCACAATTCCTCTCAGACAAGGATAAAGTTAGATTTGAATTAGATGTAGTCGCAGCTGTTCTAACGTACGAAGAGGAAAAATATAAACCGAATTATGAAATAAATTCTTAGGAAAGAGTCAATAGCAAACAGTGTGGTATGTTTGAAAGGAGACAAAGGAAGAGCGACGGTTCTGATGAGTCAATCTGACTATAATGATAAAATGTATGAACAACTAGGCAATATAGAGATATACACTACAATTAATAAAGATCCTACGGATTAGTTACAAGGAGAAGTTAAATTATTGAACAATAACATGATTGCAAATGGATAATTAGATTAAGCGCATGTTAACGCTCTCATACAAAGAGAAACAGTTGCTCCCAGAGTGTATGGTTTAGAACAGATACATACATCAGGCAACCCCTTGAGAATTATTGTTAATGTCCAACACTCCCCAACATACAAAATGTCTACGTTTCTATGCCATAGAATGAGGAAATATTTGTACTTCTTAGACCATACGTTGATGAATTCATACCATTTGGTTGAGATTGTCGATAGATGTGAGCTAAATGATAACGTTAGATTGATGAGTTTAGATGTGTCAATGTACACAAATATACCAGTACCCAAAGCACTAGACTATTTTCAGCGTTTTCTGGTTGATCATCCAGTAATATAGGAAGGAAGCAAAATGACGATGAGACACGTCATGGAGATGATGTAAAAATGTATGTCTTACACTTATTTTAAATTTAGGAATGCATTTTATAAGCAGATTAGAGGTGTTCCAATGGGAAAGCCACTGTCAGTTCCAATAGTTAATATCTTCATGCGTTACATGGAGAAAACCCTCTTAGATATAACGACCTAAATCCAAAATTGTATGTACGATATTTGGATGATATATTAGTTATTTGGAATCACGGGGAGGATCAACTGATAAATTTCTTAAACATAGCAAATCAGGTGAGGAGCTTAAATTTACAATTGAAAATGAATCAAGTGGCGAATTACCATTTCTGGATGTCAAGTTAATTAGAAATGGTACAAAACTAGAAAGGGATGTTTATAGAAAGGATAATTACTAAGGTATCTTTCTTAATTTCAAATAAAATCATACATATAGAGTGAAAATTGGTATCTTAAAATCGATGATAATAAGAAGCTTAATATTAACAGATAAAAAACATAGGGAGATTGAATTAGGGAGACTGCGAGAAATATTCAGTGCTAATGGGTATCCTCTAAAGTTAATTGAAGCAACTATAATAAGCGTTAAAGTAAATTTAATCATGACTGGAAGTACGTGAAGTCAAATAAAACAAAAGATGATCGGAGAGTAATAGTAATACCCGACTCCAAACTAAGTAGAAAAATCAAAAATGTGGCATCAAAATACAATTTTAAAACAGGCCCTTACCCTAGGTATTAAACTTCCCAGCCAAAAGGAGGAAATAGAACCGTTAGACACATCAGGAGTATATGAAATTCCATGTAACGACTGTAACCTGATGTATGTAGGTAAAACCATGCGCCCAAATAAGGTAAGAAGAGGAGAACATAAAACCGAATGCAAATATGGCCATGTTAATAGATCAGATCTTGCACGCCATACAGTAGAGACAGGACACACAATTAATTGAGATGGGTGCAGATCGACAAGACTAATTAGAGAATCCATCAATATTAAATAGAGAAATGACATAATGAATAAAAAAGAGCCGTAGAAAAATCACTAGGTCCTATTTGGAATACAGCATTAAATAATGGTAGATTGCATGAATCAGAATCAGAAACTCACTCAAGTAAAAGAATAAGAACACTGGACTGATATTAACTTACAGAGGTGGGGTGAATTATTCAATATCGCCTAATTTATTTATTATTTCATCCTTGATTACTTATCATATTTTATGTTATCTTACTTTCTGTTGTTAGTGTAGCACCTTTTAACAAACATTTATGTTTGCATCTTTCTTTATCAGGCAATTTTCAATTTCTTTTACGACCCATTTTATTTTATTTTATTTATCTACTCTACTAGAATAATTTTCTGTTTATAATTTAATTTTGCTAACTCTAAATTATTTACTGTATTCACAGTGCCTTGCCCCATCCTCACCGGGATGCCACCCGTAATTACTTCATTTAGGATAGTCCGTGTAAAAAAGGTCTGACGTGTGCATTTAGGAAATGACAATTATCATTTTAGTTTCACGTGCCGGTAATTAAATGTAACAGATTAATTCTCAGTCTTAAGCAAACGCTCACACACACACACACACACACAAAAACACAGAGACGAGGCATACGCTTATCTAGTGAAAAGTCAGATGTTGCTAAATCGCTTTAATTTCACTGGGATGAGTGTACACGCGCAGTAGTTGATTACTTCTCAATCAGAAACAAACAAAAATACTTACACACAGGCATGGCGTACGCTTATCTAGTGAGTTGTCAGTAATTGTGACAAAATCACTAATCTCATTCCGAAGAGTGTACACATGCAGACATATACACAATCCAATTTGACATACACTTTCATAGCATTTCATTAAAAAAAACAAGTTAGGCTTAAGAGGTCTAATAAAAGGTATAAATGGAGCAATTTAAATAAATATTTCCACTTAACATATTGATTATCAACTTAGTAGGTGATGTGCTTTCCATTGAAAAAGATATCCATATCCGGATATCGAAAATTATGGGAAAAAATCAAGAAGACAGCGAATGCAAACAAATCGGATCGCAACCCGATACACAAGTAAATGATCTATTCCCTGCCGCGCAACATGCTTTTTACCTGATTTTCGGATTGCGTACCGAAATGTTTGAATCCAGTGTCATCATGATTTATCAATATATTTCGATATCCATATACGGGTACCTTTTTCAATGGGACGCACATCACACACTAAGTTGACAATCAGTATGTCAAGTGAAAATATTAGTTAAAACTGCCCCATTTATACTTTTTGTTAGATCTCTTAAGCATAACTTGCTTTTTTATTTAAAAATGCTAGGAAAGTGTATGTCAAATTGGTTTGTGTATATGTCTGCACGTATACATTCTTCGCAATGAGATTACAGTGATTTAATGACAATTACTGACAGCTCACTAGATAAGCGCACGCGCAACATGTCTCTTTTAAATCTTATTTAGGTACTAAATACGGTGCTACAACAGTACGACACAGTTTTACTTTATTATCGTCTAATCTGTCTTTTTGGTCTCTTTTTCATTAGTTTTTTTTCAGGTTTGTAGATTTTCTCGTTTGCACTTTACATATTACTTCGTTGGACTCTAATTTTCGCCTCAATTAAAGGAATTAGTTTTACTACTTTGATTATATATCTCTACATCGCGCTTCCCTTACTATATACTGGGCCCTTCTTTTTTATTCTCTGTCACGACCGTTCTTCCTTCAAATAATAAATTTCTAATCTTCATTGCTATGAATCTGAAGTCGCAATTGTCACTCGATTCCGAACTCAATCAGCAATGGGCTGAACTCGACAGCCTATAATCAGTCCTATCTGGGGACGTTGCCGCCTACACTACATGCCAACCTGGCAATTTAATTAACTGGGTGGCAAGAGAAGTTTCTCTACGCAACCATTGCAAGCTCAAGTTACTTATCTTGTCTCCGCTCACACCATCTTCTAAGGATGAGCTGGATTCAGATATGCTCGCGAAGCTAGGTAAAAACTTTAATCACCTAAAAGATATTTCGATGCTTTTGTCCTGACAACACACAAAAGACTAAGCAATGAGGAGTTAAAAACTTTCAATTGTCGATCTCCATTGGTCTCTTCAGAGAAGATTAAACTCAGGTGTGGCAGCACCTTATTTTAAAGGGTGACTGATAAAGCTGCAGTCAATCAGCCGCCAATCCATACTCTCTCTACCGCCAGTTATTTTCTCTGGCAGAACAAATTCCGTTGGGGGTATCTTTAGGCATGCTTCGATGCCTGCCTCTATGTTGTTAAATCCCTAAAGCTTTAAAAAGCTGTCTCTCCCAACTAACCCTCACTGCGTGACTGCTGGCTCTACTCCGCCAAAATCTGCTACGCCTCGACGTCGTGGACCAATGACTTCAGACGTGGCACTTACGCCCGAGCCACGTGATGCACTGAAATCCTCGTTTCGGCAGTTATCCAGACTATTTTCGCACCTCCTAAGCCACCCACTAAGATAAACCGGGTACTTCGATTAGTTCTCAATGCAACAAAATTTCTGTCCTGTACCTGATCGAATCCCAGACATATCATCTGTATCTGCTCTCTTTTCCATGCTTTCTACCGCCCTTCTTAATAGCGAAGACGTGCCCACAACACCGTATTTGCATTGCACCGACACTAACGCTCCATACAAATAACCCCGCCAATTCAGTTTTTATAACCAAATTCCCCCTCGTCCAGTTTAAAAGACGTTCAACTCCCCAACCCATCGACAAAAATTGCACTGTGAAGGTTAAGATTGACGACAAGCATTCATTCCTTATCAACAAGAGATCTTGCACTTTCGTCATCCTACGTTCGCGCTTCGGTCGTATTTATAAGATCCTCGCCTGATTCACTCTACCGATCTAACAATTTTCTTCTGATTTGTTCTCAGGTATTCTAATAAACAGCAGGTCTCTTCCTCAAAAATCAATCAACTTCAGGAATTACTTTCTTCGAACGAGTTATAAATGTGCTTGCGAGTCCAAACTTCGCTATCCATCATCGTACACAGTGACGATTACTTCCGCATCAATGGTTGTTCCTTTCAGTGACAGAACTGTTGGCTGGGGGCAGCGAGTTGGCCACATATGTCCAGTCTTCTCTCATGCCTAAGCACCTGACTACCCCAAACTCATTTGGACTTGAATTTTATTCCAATTGACGGTACTATCATTCTATTCAGTATACAGGCTTCATAATATTCCAGTCGTCGATGAAACTCGCCGAACTCTATCTGTATCAATCTTCTTTACCCAACCATCTGAATTGTACATAGTTTTGGGTGACCTTAACCACAATAACGCCAAACGGAATTATCTAGTCTCCGAAAACCACCCACTGCTACAGCGTTTTCCTGAAAATTTGAACTTCCCTACGCGGCAACAACAAACTTGACTGTATCTACTCCAATGAAGAAGAGATCAAAGTCCAGCGCCAAAAGATCTTCCCTAATATCGATCACTGCCAAGTATAGTTAATTTTTCCCTTCTCCTCCTTTGCTTCAGTCAGTCTATTTGCGATGCCATAATATGGAGTAAAATAATAACGGCTGACAGCATATCTTCCTGTTTCTCTCAGTACCATGACGCATTATTTTCCCGTTTTGCCTCAATTAATACCATCCAATACGTACGGACCTCAATCAGGCTTACCGCACTTTAAAGGAACGTGAAAATCTGTCTCGAAATTCAAGACTACGCAACTCCTTACAAGCCCGCACTTATTCATTTAGGCGCATTGATAACCTTTCCTTAAATAAAGTTTGCGAGTGTGAAGTAAGCACCAATCCCATTATGTTTAACCATTCGTCGAACTACAAAACAATACTACCGCCAGTCGCGACCGGCGGATTACCAGTTACCGTCTCCGAAAGCTTCCAATGATCACTCGAGATCAGCCTCTATCCCGGCTGGCGTTCCGCCGGGATCAGTACATGACCCCTTTTTAAATTAACACTTTCACAGATTCAAGTTGAGAATAACCAATTCAAATTTTTTTGAATATACCGATACCATGGTAATGACCTTTAGCTACCCTGTCAGTCCTAGCTTTCCCGTATTACAAATCGCTCAACCGCTATCCTTACTGCAAGTTTAAGTTGGCGAAAATGGTACTAAATTTAATCCGAATAAAACTCGCATAATGAATCTTAGCCTCGACTAACAATCCTTTGACTTGTGCCAGCCTCTTCCTAAACAAAGCGACCATTAACTCTGTCAAACATTTATGAATCATGCTCTAATTCGCTGGACTTCACACTGCACCTCAAGCAAGTCACAACTAAGCTCCTCAAATTGACTCGTTTAATTTGCTTCAATACAAACCACTATGCTGAGACCTTTCAAAGCATAAGTTCTACCTTCCATATCCCCCGCCAGAAAATTTTATTCTCGTGTCACGTTGACATTAACCTGTGCTCTTAAGCAGATTGCTTCTCGCTTTTTGAAACGTGTATTTCACCTTGGTCAGGACTATCGAGGGTTTCCTCCTTTCTAATCTCCTACCCTTATGAATTAGTCGCAAAGTAAGAGTAATCTCCATTGTTCCTCTCACCCTTTCAGTCATTTTCCGTGCGTAGTTGTAAGTCCTCATCCCAATCTAACTATACCCCTAATATATTTACTAAAATCTACCAATTGTTTTCAACAAACAGCACGCCGAGATAAGGACACTACCATAGGATTAATTTAAGAAGGCAATTAATCTACATTTCTTTAATAAATGCATTAGATTGTTTACGTACTGGAAGCGAAACCTTCTTTCGCACCCGTTGAAGAATACGTAGAATTCCATCCGCGCTGTCTGATCACAAATTCGAATGGTGCTTTCGACGATTTTAGCTTTAACGGATTCTCAGTACACTACGAAAAAACAACATTCTGTTTATTAACTCGTTTGTTCGTCACCCAGGTTGCGCATACTGCATTATACTCAAATATGGAATTCTATTTGGAATCGAGATTCCATCGTTTTACAAGAATCAACTCCATTCGATTATATCCTAGTCAAGATTACCTTCTCTTTTGGTATCTACATGGTATCTCCTATCCCCGACAGCCAGTACATTCCTTACTAATCTTGTACCAGCCCTATTACTATCTTTACCGACAAACGATTGTTAGTCACTGTTAAATCCACTTGGAAATAATCATGATTTTTATTTAAATCTTGATCTTTGCAACTGTCGGGTCAAGTGGCCTTCGTTGCCAAACAAAAATTTAAATTATTATTAGACGAGCTCATTTATGTCCAACTTATTAACAAATCAATATGCACAGAAAGCAAGTAGGCTTGACAAGCCTATAACCAAATGACTAGCGTCCTCAGCGTCATCGACGCCGCAACTAATAAATAGCGGTAAAGAGACTGATGCGAAATCGGTGATTCGTGAAATGGGTCTCTTCGGGTTTGAACTGGTGCCAAATTATATCATGGCTAACTTGTCGAAAATCGGAAAATATATCAAAGTAAAAATCTGAAGTGCCCAGGCAACTCATGACTATGATGAGGCCACCGAAATATTTGAAGTGTTTAAACTGTTCTGCTACATGACATTGAGTAAGGATGAAAAAAATCGATGCATAGGCAGTACGAGATTAAGCGGCAATTTAAATAATCAGAATACTGAATATCTTTATTCGGTTAATTATTTACTTCCAGCACAAGGCGGCGTCTTAGGTATGCCTTGAAGCTCATCTGGTGATCGTGCCTTAAGCCGTAATAGCAAATAGACTCACGATTACTGACATAGCATGTACACCTGCTATTTCATTTTTCAGTTCGTTATAAACCAACCTTTGTCTCTTGATAGAAAGTAAAGTAAATTATAATGTACCTCTAACAAGGTCAAACCTGTAAATCGATCCGAAAAAATTATCAATTTAAAATGCGATTCTGCTAATGGAAGCATTTATATTATAAGTGAATTACATTGGTTTCGCTTGTGAAATTTGCTTTCATTTATTATTTCAAGTCTTAGAGGCTGTTTTTTGGTATTAATTATTTACCTTAAATTTATCGTTAATAATCATTTGAATGGATTTCTCAACGGGACCAACATGCAGTTTGCTGCAGTACATTCGATATCCCCACATAATTAAAAATTAATATAAAATTACATAATAGAACCAAATACATTCCGCAAAAATACATTTTAATATTTATTTATAAAGTTTTGCTACATAGAGTTTTTGCAATAAAATTCTTTGTTTCCTAAATAAAGTTAATTAATTTGAAAATATTTAAAATTATTACAAATATATGTCGTATTAATGTGATCGGATTTTTGCTTCTTGGCTTGTTAATTATGTTTGAATTACTTCAATATTTGGCTCTAAATCTTCTTAGATCGTATATTTACGTATGTTGGAATGTTAATATGCTTTACGAGCTTTGCATTCAAAAGCGCTCACAGTTCATTTCCATCACAGACCAAAGAATTGTTTATTGTGGTGATGGCATTATCGTTGTCAACAAGCATCCTCAATTGCTTATAAATAACAATAATCCGTGGATATATCCACTGACTTTGCAAATGCAGGTAATTTTATCATGATATCTTGAATTTAAAAGACTCCTTATTTTTATAATGAATTAAGAATATGAGAACCTTTAATTGATTGCACGTATTCTTTTGTTGAACACCAATCAAACATGAAAATATAATTAAACGAACATTGGTTGCGCGGGTGGTGATAACAATTATTATAATCAAGGTTGCGGTCTTGATATAAACACCTGACCCATTAATTACTTACATATGTCTAGTATAAACTAAGAATTGTATAGTGTAGAAAAGGCAATTCATCCAGTAGACCGGTTTCGTCCTTACTGGGAACTCATCAAGTACTGGCCAGAATTTGCCGCGGACAGGATACGAACCTGGGCACGTCTGCTTCGGAATCTGGTGCTCTAACCACTGAGCTATCCTGCTGCACACTACACTACACACAATTTTCAATTATATACTAACTAATGTAACTTGATTAGTCTATTTTTCCTTTAGGTGGAGCCTATATGGCATCCATTTAGACCCAAAGTTCCAACTAACCATGCCCAATCTGTCATTACTGAACAGACACCCCATTACATGGGGAAATGGTATTGAAATGAACATTTATATAATTAAACGAACATTGGTTGCGCGGGTGGTGATACCAATTATTATAATCAAGGTTGCGGTCTTGATATAAACACCTGACCCATTAATTACTTACATATGTCAGTATAAACTAAGAATTGTATAGTGTAGAAAAGGCACCACCACCTAGAGGAAAATTGACTAACCAAGTTACATTAGTTAGTATATAACTGAAAATTGTGTGTAGTGTAATGTGCGGCAGGATAGCTCAGTGGTTAGAGCACCAGATTCCGAAGCAGACGTGCCCAGGTTCGTATCCTGTCCGCGGCAAATTCTGGCCAGTACTTGATGAGTTCCTAATAAGGACGAAACCGGTCTACTGGATGAATTGCCTTTTCTACACTATACAATTCTTAGTTTATACTGACATATGTAAGTAATGAAAATATAAGTTCGAAACGTGTATATGATTTATCTGAATGAGTTTTATACTATTGTACATTTTGTCTGAACAAAATGATATCTATAAGATAAATAACAATGTTTATTTCTTGACTAAAGCTGGTGAAAGCACTTGATCATATTTTACCAGTCTCTCCATTATCGTAATTATGTTTAGTAATAATAAATTTTTATTTGTTAATTAAGGCCATTTGTCCCGACAATTGAAAAGATTAAGATGCAAATTTGAAGTTGGATTTTGTGTTGGTGAGTGAAACTGACTAGCTATTGTCTATCGATAATGATAACAGTGTGATTGGTTCAGGTTGAGAATAACAAGTGCTTTCAGAATTGTCTCGTGCAGATGCACTAAGTTGGTAGTGACTGGGATAAAGTCATCTACAATGAAAGTTTGAGAATTATCTGGATATCAGTTACCTTGCATTATTTAGGGACTTCAGATGCGAGCATATAGCTTGTATTATTTATGCAATGCTTCAACGGGAATAAAAACCATTGACTTGTGGTAAAAAACGAATAAGCTGAAGACATCGAACGTCGTATTCTGTTTAGGTTCATTTAAAATAGTTGAAATATAATTAAAATCGTTAGTAAAGCAATTATGGAACACAAATAGACAGCTATAAGCAGTTATCATGGGGATGACTTTAGTGATTTTCAATGTCATTAGCTTAACGCCGTCTTTCGGTATGAAATTCGCATCCTCTAAATGTAAGATACTGTTACAGGATCACCCACCACTCACTCCAACGTTGAGACTGCAGAATGACGATCTAGACATATTCGACAGGTTTACATATCTTGGGAGCTATATCAATAACGTAAGCAATATGTCCGACGAGGTGAGAATACGAATCGCGGAAGCTAGAGTAGCTTTCTCGAACCTTCGTCATTTATGGAGAAACGCGAATATTTCACTTTTCCTTAAAGGTCGTGTTTACAATGCATCTGTACGCGCAGTCTTACTATACGCTAGTGAAACTTGGCCTCTTAGAGTTGATGATCTGAGACGCTTACAGGCATTCGATCATCGTTGTTTGAGAAGTATAGCACATGTTGGTTACCAACAACGAATAACTAACGTTGGCATCCGTAGACGTATTTTTGGATCTGACAATAAGTGCTCGTCTTTAGATAAGCAAATAAGGCTCCATCAACTTCGTTGGCTCGGTCACGTTTTGCGTATGCCCTCATTCCGATTGCCCAATAGAGCTCTGTTCTCTCATCCAGCACCAAATTGGCGTAAGAAACAAGGTGGGCAGATTTTGACATGGCAGAAACAATTAAAGTCACTTACATCCAAATTGGGTAGTATAGGATCCACTCGTCTGCCGGGATGGGGTCCCCGTGCACATCACAGTTCTTGGTTAGAAACCATTAGCGATATGGCAGCGAATCGAGCTCAGTGGCGATCTTGTTGCAGATGTATAGTAGAATCATCTTCGTAACTTTCTTTTCTTAGTAGGGCAAAGTTAGCTGCGAGGTTCGGTTTGTTTATGACGTGATACGGTGAAATCCGTAAGGAAGCTGTGTTGCTGATGTCGCCTTGTCCGAATGCTAACTTGGCCATAATGGTGTTGTGGAGAGGTTTAGTTTGCCTCATTTCTTTCAGTTATCCAGATAAACTTTCTCATAGGAGCAAGGTATTGCTTCTCTCTCTCTCGTAAATCTAATTATTTGTCTAAATTCATGTATATACTTTTTACACTCATTATTGTTATATTGCAGTGAAACATATGTCGCTTTTGACTTTTGTATGGCTGGACATTATGATGAAGATGATGAATATGCTCAGCAGAATTTCTGCTTTTCGAGTATTGCAATTTATGAAGGTCTCTGATGAAAAGTTCAGGTATGCCAGATGTCAAAAAATATTCATACCACATAAAGTTTTCATTCTGCAAAATGGGCTACTGATGCGAAATGCTGAACAAACAACGCACTGTATTAAACAATAATTGATTGCACGGGTGGTGGTAACAATTCTTTAAATCAAGTTTTCGAGCTTGAAGTAAATACCAATCCAATTGTATTTAACCAGTGGTCGAACAACATAACAAAACTACCTCCAGTCGCAACGCACAGACGCGTTTCGCCCTTCCATGATCATCATCAGAGTACGACGACAAACTGGCTAGCGAGGATCAAACCGCATTGCATATATGTAAATCAAAATTAGATATGCGGCTTTCACCTTTAGTAGTCTTGCACACATTGCTAGCCAGTTTGCTGTCGTACTCTAATGATGATCATGGAAGGTCGAAACGCGTCAGTGCGTTGCGACTGGCTGTAGTTTTGTTATGTTGGTCATTGACTGGTTAAATTCAATGGGATTTGTGTTTACTTCAAGTTCGCAAACTTGATTTAAAGAAATGCACTGGATTGTTCCAGAGTCTATACGAAAAGTATTTATGGCCTTTTGATATGAAACGCTAGGTTAACACGGCGCAAGGCGCCACATTTGAACATTGTAGTCTTGATTGTATTTTCTGGGCATGTCTAAAGAGATTTTTAGCTACTGTCAACAGCGCACTACGTGGCAGCGTTTTAAGCCGCAAAATCAAGAAAATTTCATTCTGGTAGCTTTTAATGCCATTGCATGAAACCAAATTTTGCTTATCCACTTGGTGGTTCCTCGGACTGTGTCGCCTGGCAAAGTATTCTATGTTTGCCATGATCGATCAATTTACATGATGGGCCGAGTTTGTACCATTGGAGCAAATCACAAGAGTGCTGGCTCAATCGATTTAGTGCACCAAACGTTATTGCTACTGCCCGGGATGCACAGGTCGAGTCTAGGAACTTTAATCAGTGATACAAGAACCTTGACATGAAGCATTCCAAGGGTGAAACTTACCACCTGAGCGAGCACACCGGACAATGAAGGAGTTATTGAGATTTTAATTCTACAATGCCGGAGGGTCCTGTTGAGACTAATTAAACTTGATCGTTCGAGCCATGTGATTTGCATTATCAACAGCTACAGAATTTATATAACAGTTAGGTACTATTTGTAATGGAGAACTAATATATATGCAATTGTGCATTAGGTGTTGCGCATCTAGTAACAAATTATTTCAAATATTAACAGAAGGATAAACCAAAGACAGCATGAACGGAACGTGTAATTTCGTGCATATTCGCTTCGTGCTTACTGGTGACTCATGGGTAGGAGCCGGTATTACACCCTTTATCCACTATATATTTGAGTGAGGAATGTGAGAAAATAGGACAGTACCGTCCTATGTTGCTAACCAGGCGTGCACATGTCGCATAAATTCTGAACAACACTTTATCTTTATCATATTGAATATGGTGTGTCAATATTTAAATTAACACTTAATTTAAGTCGTTGATAAGTGCAAAAGTGTATAAACCATCATATAAGATAAATTACCTGATCTGCGTTTTGACTAATACGAGCTGAATTCCAGCTTTTTTTTCTTAAAAATATTTCGACATCCTTGGGCGGATTTCTTATTCAGTTCAAAAATCATCACAAGGTTTAAAAACATTTGTTGAAATGCACAAACACACGTGATACACAACTCTTTAGTGAGAGGTCAGTCTGAAGTAAAGATGACATGGCTAGATAAATGTGATGCTTTCTTCATTAGTTTGTTTTTTAAAACTTGTGATGATGGGTGAATAGAAGAAGACATCCGCCAATGGATGTCGAAATATTTTGAAGAAACAAACCAACTTGAATTCCGCCTGTGTTAGTCAAAACGTAGATCAGGTAGTTTCGTTTAATCCAGTTTCGCTATTTTTCATTATTTTAGGCAATATATGACAAGTGGTTGTTTACAACAGTGCTTGAGTTAGGATAAGATAACTCAAAATATTTAGACGAAAAATACGCATATTAAAAGAAAAATGAGTTAAAGTACCCCAGCCTAAATTTAAAGAGTTAATTTGCTAATGATTAAATGGCAATAAGATATAGATTTTAGACTTTCAGTGTGACGGGTAATAGGACATAGATTCTCTACAAAAACAATAAGATTATTGTTAAACTAGTTGTGCTAACGAATCAGTCTACGTCTCATGTATGTGTAAAAGATTTACTCGCAAGATGTCAAAGCATCGTTTTTAAGTCGCATTTCAATAGCGTAGTTTAACTCTTTGTTAATCCGCTTTTAATCGGCATTTTCCAATCATGTAACCTTTTTTCAGAACATAACCGAAGCCATCGTTCACAGTGTCTTCATGTAGTGCAAATCTGTGTTTGTTTGTTCAAACGGTGTATGTGACACTCTCTTTGGTAAGAATTGAGCAATTTGGACATTTTGGCTTCGTGACAGCTGCTTCTGTTACGTATCACAGACAAGAATTCGTATTTTTTGAAATTCTTTTGCAGTGTGTTAGCTTCAATCATTCCAATGCCGCGTTTTGCGTACGCGGGTAATAGCTTTACACGGGCAGTTACACAAAGATCCGATTGATCATAATTTCCAATTTTGTTTTGTCTTTGATCGGGTTGACTTCTTCTTCGTTCAACTGGAAATGCGGTTCTATCACATCTTTGTTTACTGGCGACGTTTCGGTGCCTACTTTCCAGCACCATCCTCAGGCAACACAGCACAATGATCACAATAGCAGATTTAAGCAAATGTGGTAACCTCGTTCCAAAACCATTCTATTTATATATATTTGACTCAACACTAGTTTTAATCATAGAATTTGTCTCAGTAACTAAACTCAATATATAACTATTTATAATTAGCAGACCAATCATTACCTCACCTATACAAAATCTCATCTCGTATGCAGAATATTGTAGGGGAGAGAGACAGTATCGAACCTTTTGTTATTTGTTATAACTGTAAATTGGAAATTGTGATCAATCGGATCTTTGTGTAACTGCCCGTGTACAGCTATTACCCGCGTACGCAAAACGCGGCATTGGAAGGAAGAATTCGTATGTTCGGATAAGCAATCAGGGCTTTATCCAAATCGGATGACTTGGGGCGCGCAGCGCAACCTTGACTTTACAATGAGTATTGCCACTGAATCAACGTACTGTCATTGCACTTTTTCAGCACGTCTGCAAGATCTGTTCTATAGTATGCACCAGGTAGAAGTTGGACCTGGTTGTTCTAATTTAAACACGGGCAGTTGAGGCATACCAGAATCGATAAACTTGTGATTTGTCTGCATTATTACTCAAAATACTGCGTTTAGCTTAGACGTGAATTCATTCTTACGAAGACTTCTGCATAACGTTAATTTTTCTCGAAAATCGAACGAAACGGTTACTAGATCGGCAAAATTGTATCTGAATTGGAATGAAAATTTGTCGACGTACACAAGTTTCATCCCAAGTTTTACAAATGACGTAAACGAAATATTCCAATGTTAATGAGCAGAAGTTAACACAAAAAATAAAATGTATATCCAAGATGATTCACAGCATTTAATAAATGATCCGGAAGATAATTCAAGAAATTTTGGCTCAGTTTGGTACTAGTTATATACTGATTCAGTAATATACTATATTGAGGCTCTTCAATTTTGTGCACTATTTAAATTGTCACCGACAGAATCTTTTTACACGGCGTTAAGTCGTGACCTTTATTGTTATTACGCCGAAGTTCACGGTATCCATTTGGGCTAAAATTCTCCTGTAGATCTTATTAATGGTTAGCATACAGTTCTTTTAAAAAATAAACCTCATTAGTTGCACGGGTGGTGATTAAATTGTGGCTCAGTGGTTATTACAACAGATTCCGAAGCAGACATTCCCAGGTTCGAACCCTGTCCGCGGCAAATTCTACACAGTATGGGATGAGTTCGCAATAACAACGAAACCGGTCTACTTCATGAATTCCCTGTTCTACACGGCAATACCTTGTTTATACTGACAAATATATGTAAAGATACTTCTTGAATGATTATGCAGTGCGATCTTTAAATGTTGAATCTCTGCGATTTGTACTTGCGGGTTGTTGCTTTGCACTATCAGTTAAGCAAAAATCCAATTGTTCCCCATTTTCAAGTACACATCGAGTTTGTCTTCTTATTAACTTGGTGCGGATTCGTCTCTTTCTTCCAAAGGATTCAATCGCGTTCATACTAACCACTGGAAATGATGTGTGATCCAATCTTTTTATGTACGTAATGGGTCAGGTGTTTATATCAAGACCGCAACCGTGATAAAAGTAGTCGTTAACATCACCCGCGCAACCAATATTCGTTTATTTATATAAATATTCCAATGAAATGTTTAATGGTAAAGGTAAATTAAAGATCTACCATATATAAATTGATTATCTTATAAAATTTTCAATTCTGTTATGTTTCCTGGCGCTCAGCTGGAAATAATCTAAACCAAAACGAGCAAATATATCGATTTACGAAGCTTTATAGGCGCCGGCAGCCATCATGGGTCATCTCCAATTTATCCGCAGCATAAAGGAAGATTGGAAGTGTGCTTGATTTGTGGGCCTTTTACTTGGCGATTCTAGAGTGTTTGTACAATTTTCCGAAGAAAGCTGCGACCATGCTAATAATAATAATCCCGAAAGAAGCTGATTTGGTAAGTGTCACTAGAAATTCAAAATAAACCAAGAACTTGAAGACTGGAACTAGGTGGATATATAGCTTTATCTTAGGCTTCAGATAAAATAGGTCATAGCCAACTTTTGCGAAGCCTTTGGTTACAAACCTTACCTGATTGGCACTTGTTGGTCACAATTAATGGCTCTCTAAAGCTCGTCTTCGTTTTGCCGACAGATAAGCATCATCAGCTGATATGAGACCAACAAGCTGGTCATCACCATCATCGATTTCTACTTCGGTTAGATCTGAGTTAATCTCTTTAAGTACTGCATAAACAACCTTTTGCACATCCTTGTCGAACACCTGATCTAATCACAAAAAGTTCAACGAGCCTTTTACTAGTAAGTATGTATTATGTGTTGCGAACCTAGTAACAAATTAGTTGAGTTGTAACCAGAAGGATAAACCAAAGGCAGCAAAAACGGAAAGTATAATCTCAGGCACATTCGTTTCGTGCTTACAGGCGACTCATCAGTAGGAGTCGGTATTACGCCCTTTAACCACTATATATTTGGGCGAAGAATGTGGGATAATAGGACGGTACAATCTCCTAGACGAATGTGTAAACCTACAGTGGAAGCCAATACAGTAGCCTACCATACTAACTCTACTATATATATATAGATATATATATATATATATATATATATATATACAGAGTCTGTAAAAGACAACCTATGGCTATTGTGTTAGTAACCGATACAAACATTATTGTAGAGAAAAGGTACATGGTACAAACACTATAGTCTATTAACAGGCAGATAAGTATTTAAAGCAGGTTTCCACTAATTGCACTATTTTAGCCGATGTGTCATCATTTAGCATAGTTTGCTATAAAAGCTCACGCAGAATAGAATCGATAGTGATCACACTATATAATATATATACAAAGTCTGTAAAGGATACTAACACTATGGCTATTGTGTTAGTAACCGATACAAACATTATTGTACCGAAAAGGTACATGGTACTAACACTATAGTCTATTAACAGGAAGATAAGTATTTAAAGCAGGCTTCCACTTATTGCACTATTTTAGCCGATGTGTCATCATTTAGCATAGTTTGCTATAAAAGCTCACGCAGAATAGAATCGATAGTGATCACAATATATAATATATATACAAAGTCTCTAAAGGATACTAACACTATGGCTATTGTGTTAGTAACCGATACAAACATTATTGTACCGATAAGGTACATGGTACTAACACTATAGTCTATTAACAGGCAGATAAGTATTTAAAGCAGGCTTCCACTAATTGCACTATTTTAGCCGATGTGTCATCATTTCGCATAGTTTGCTATAAAAGCTCACGCAGAATAGAATCGATAGTGATCACAATATATAATATATATACAAAGTCTGTAAAGGATACTAACACGATGGCTATTGTGTTAGTAACCGATACAAACATTATTGTACCGAAAAGGTACATGGTACTAACACTATAGTCTATTAACAGGCAGATAAGTATTTAAAGCAGGCTTCCACTAATTGCACTATTTTAGCCGATGTGTCATCATTTCGCATAGTTTGCTATAAAAGCTCACGCAGAATAGAATCGATAGTGATCACAATATTTAATATATATACAGTCTGTAAAGGATACTAACATCAAGGGATATACAAAGGTAACTGATATGTTTATTATTGTACCCCAGCAGCAACAACAGTCTACAACAGGCAGATAAGTATTTAAAGTAGGCTTCCGTTCTCAATCTATTTTAGCTTATGGCCATCATTTAGTATAGTTTGCTATAAAAGCTCACGCAGAATAGAATCGATAGTGATCACAATATATAATATATATACAAAGTCTCTAAAGGATACTAACACTATGGCTATTGTGTTAGTAACCGATACAAACATTATTGTACCGAAAAGGTACATGGTACTAACACTATAGTCTATTAACAGGCAGATAAGTATTTAAAGCAGGCTTCCACTAATTGCACTATTTTAGCCGATGTGTCATCATTTCGCATAGTTTGCTATAAAAGCTCACGCAGAATAGAATCGATAGTGATCACACTATATAATATATATACAAAGTCTGTAAAGGATACTAACACGATGGCTATTGTGTTAGTAACCGATACAAACATTATTGTACCGAAAAGGTACATGGTACTAACACTATAGTCTATTAACAGGCAGATAAGTATTTAAAGCAGGCTTCCACTAATTGCACTATTTTAGCCGATGTGTCATCATTTCGCATAGTTTGCTATAAAAGCTCACGCAGAATAGAATCGATAGTGATCAAGTATTCGAGAAATACAAAAAATGTGAACCGCTGTTATTGATGGCGCAAACCAAGTATAAGGCAGATTGCATGAATATTGTCCATTAATACCAATCACGGCCTTAACCTTGATCTGACTTGCCGTGTTCGTTTTCTTTCTCTACGCGACTTGGAGGGAAATATTCGTGATCACTTTTGAGACAGTCAAGAGCAAGCTGATAGCACGGTAGTTGTCAAGAGTGATAGTGTCACCTTTTTGCGGATGAGCACCATAACGGAATTCTTCCTTTCGTATTTGAAGAATTCCTCCCTCAGTATTGCGACATTAGACATGTGCAGATACTTATAAACTGCTATTCTGCTGATCTAAAACTAACTCGCAAGAGAGGTTATCGAATCCTGTAGTTTTGTTATATTTAATAAAACCACCAATCCCTGAAACTTAAAGAAATGTAAGTTTTGATGTCAATCTCGTAATAATTTTACTTAACACGCCGTTTTATGTTGTGGCGAACTGAGGAGTTCTTTTGAAGTTGTTGATGAGCTACATCTCAGAAACTGATGGCGCCCGTACTACCGTGGTATAACGGCAAATTCTGATACGTCAGATTTTGGAATTCAATTTAATTATGTTTTTAAAATGTGATCCTGCTTCAACTCATTAGCAATTTTCGGCCAGTGCTGTTTTTCGTTCGTTTCATAGCTGGCACTAAACACCTTGTGAATCTAACAAAATGTGAATGATCTCCTTTTTGTTTATTGTCTGATTACGTGCTTTGAGGAGCTTTGCTATTATCAGAGGCAGCCGTCACGTTCTCGGTTTTTATTGTAGGATGACACCGAGGTATGATTAAGTATTTTCTTTATAGCGATCCAGGTGCAGTTTAGTACGCTATGAAGGCAAAGCGTAAGCGAACATCGGATTGTCTTTCTATAATAAAATCTTAGAACTTATTGGCATCTCCACTAACATCAAAGTTGTTCCAAATTAAAAAAAAAATCAGTTGATTACAGGTTCCGAAAGATCTGCATCAGCTCATTACCGCAATATTCAGGTAGAAATCCTTCCCGCTTGAGTGGAAGATTGCCGTTCCGGTGCTTATCCACAAAAATGCCATACACTTCTTCCAATTGCCGTGGTATCAGTTTGCTCTGTCTTGCAGCAAAGGTGGTCATTTTTATGTTCTACGTTTAATCAGAATAATTTGCGGAAATCGAGGGATGCGAACTAGATAAACCACGGCAGGTTCAAAGTAGGATTTCGTTAAATAGACCAAATTCATTCACTTCGCCTAAATATTGAGGTGCGCCACCGATACCGGTGCCCCACTTTCTTTTCTTTTGTAGACTTCTGAACCCTATTGATTATAACTTTTGCGAGATGTTTTGACGAGCTAGGGTAATAGCGTGTATGCACATACCATGTTTAATTGTTTTGTTAATGCAATATTTTCTAAAGTTTCAGTATCACTCACCAGATTGGAAATTTTTGACGATGATGGACAGTATATTGATCTCAAATAAACCGATGATGCAATTCTGATGACTGAGAAATAAGACGAGCGCTGAACCACCATAAATTGTGTTCAAGAAGTGTCCAGCTACGGGTTTAAGCTAAAAGTATCGCCGTCGGTCGTTATGACCACTTGTAATCTAATGCCTAGGGTCGTGCTCAATTTGGCTTTGATACTAAATGTCAAGGATTTTGCCTGCCTATGATCTCTAGTGACAGTAAATGTATCGTATTTTGCCTAGATTACGTAACTCATTAACGGGGCTGCAACTGTCTTTGCATAACTGTATCCATTTTCATTGCACAGATATTTCTGTGGTATAAGTGCGACCACATGGAGCGTAATTTTAATAGAATTTCGGAGACTTGAAGATTGTGACCAGATCCATTAATGTAACTAATAGAGCATCCGTGAGTCGCTCGTGCGTCATGAACAGAAAATAACTATCGTCTACTTGCCAGAATATGGTCTATCTGGAAACGATGATGTCACCACCTCATATGTATAGGTAGCATTGCTGCGCCTTGTAGAAAAATTCCGCCTGTGATTCTGGAAAATTTGATTCACCACGACCAATTTAAAGCAAGATCGAAGAACTTGATATTGTATTTAAAGCTATTACCAGCCTAGGTTCATCTTACCGCATTTTTGCTTCTCACGCAGTCTTGATTTAGTTTGGCGATTGGATCAACGGTTATTACTAATATGCTCGAACAGCGATCACGAGCGTAGATCAAAGTTGATAGCTCTTTAAGGAAAATATTCGTTTCATTAGAACCTAGCTTAAGTCAAATAATGATTTATCTCTCTAATCAAGTATGGCTACCGCCGAAACACAGTTTGTCAGAATGACAAAACCATACCTATCTGGATCAATCTCGCATTAGAATTGGAGAATAGTAGCCGTTTTTCGTAAACTAAGCTCGAATGAGGCATTTTGAGTGTGCAGTTTATCAGTCGTAAAAAACTGACTAGCCCGCGAGGCCAAAACGCTCACATGCCAAGTGCACTTCATAAAACATCTATGGGCGTAAGTGGCACACGAAGAACGTAAAAGACTGGGATTACGACATTTAGATTTTTGGTGTTTGTTCTTCCCGAGTACAAAAGTGAAAATATCACCAATCGTCTTCCACTTATCCGCGGAACACGTGCACTTAAGTACGGCGTTTTACGAATTCTATAATCAAAACAGGGAGTCTATTCAGACACTTACCGAATCTTATTAAAGCTTCTAAGTGAGCAGCGTCTTTATTTACTCCGACGAGTACGTGATGATATTGTTTCTTTCTTTGATTTGCAAAAAGATGCCTCAGTACTATGGACCCCAATTTCAAGCATTTATGTTGTGTCTTGTTTTCACCTGACCACTCGACTACACTCAACGAACAAGATGACCATTTTTATATTGCGCGCTGTCTGATACAGCAATAAACTACTGATAATTATTTACAGTATATTTGTGGGATATAAAACAACACCTGGTCGCCCATTTTCAGCTGGCATGGACAGTTTGTATTCAGAGTTATTCCTCTATCAGATGATCTGCCACCAAAGGCTTACGAGTTCCATCTGTTCTGAATTATTGATTTTAAATGCACCAGAAACTACAGTTGTAATAATAATAAAAATAATTATTTTTTGATTAACACAGAAAAAGTCAATTCCAGCCAGGTAACTTCGAGTATCGAAGATAAAACAGACAGAGAAAATAAAATAAATTAAGTAATATGAATTTTAACATTTACACTTCTTCAAAAACTGCTATGGGGATAAAATAGTTTCGAATTAAATATAAGATTGTTATCATGGCAAGCACAACTTTAGAAGATAGTATATTATCCCTTTGGTAGTCTAGTGTAAAATAGGCTATTTTGGGTCCAGGCACAGACTGCAACCTGAACAAACAGTAGGAAGCAATCTTAGGTTTACAATCACGACGAAGCATGTCAATTGTAACATAGCCTCTATTGCCTGCACATACTGTGAATATTCGAAACTTAGCGCAGTGCTATCACCACGTGTTGAGATTTATATTGTCTGGCTGGCTTGGTTAGTTAAAGGATAATTTGCATAGTAGATTTATACGCCTGGAGATGGGGTCAAACCATAATGGAGGGATCTACTTTACAAGCTATTCATCAACTGTCCATGTCGTCCAAACATGGCAATTCAACAATTACTTTAAACAAAATTAAACAATCGTTGATTTGAAGAGTGGTGATGAAAATTATCTACATTAAGGTAGCGAGCTTCAAATAAGTGCCACTTTCATTACATATGGGTATATGTTTGTCTTAAACTAAATATTGCGTAAGGAGGCAAAGATAATTAATATTGTTGGCTTGCTTCGTCATAATTCGGAACTCGTCAAGTACTGTCCTGAATTTTGCCGCAGACGGGACTCGCACCAGGCCATATTTGTTTCGCAGCTTGGGACTGTTCACTGCGCCATCCTGCGACACAATGCACGCAATTTTAAGTTTTAGTGACTTATATTTTTAGTTAGCCTTTCCTGCAGGCGGGACATTTGTAGCATCTCTTCAGGCCTGAAGTTCCAACTAGCCATTCTCAATCTTTCATTATATAATAGATACCACCAGAAGCAAAGACTAGTCAATAACATAAATTAGTATATATATAAAAAATTGTATTGTGTGAGACAGGGTGCACAGCGAATAAAATCACTGACCCCGAAGCAAATGTTTTCCGGATCAACCCTCGTCCGCTGAAAAATTTTGGACAATACTTGAAGAGGTCTCGATAAGTAGGAAACCGATTTACTGAATGAACTGCTTTTGCTGCCTTATGTACATAATGGGATAGGTGTTTATATCAAGATCGCAAGCTTGATTTAATAAATTGGTATTACCACCAGCCTAACGAATTTTCACTGAATTCTATAAATGCTAAATTCAATACCACGTCTCTGGGTAGTGTGGTGTCTTTTCCATAATGAAAGGTGGAGGTGGTTAATTGGAACTTTATGGCAAAATGGATGCTATATAGGCTCTACCTAAAGGAAAGGCTAACCAAGAAACTTTCGTTAGTATGTAACTGAAAATTGTGTGTATTGTGCAGCAGGGTGGCTCAGTGGTTAGAGCACCATATTTCCATGCAGGCATGCCCAGGTTCGAGCCCTGTCAGCGAAAAATTCAAGACAGGTCGTGATGAGTTCCTAATAAGGACGAAACTGGTAAACTGGATGAATTGCTTTTCTACAGTATAAAATGCTTAGTTTCTACTGGCAACTGTATTTAATTAATGGGACAGGTGTTTATATCACGATCGCAATCACCGCCCGCGCAAAAAACGTTTTTTAAAATTATTTTGTCTAATATACATATTTGTTTGACGGCTTTAGGATTTACTATAATTACTTCGTATATAAGCTTAGGGAAGAACTTTTATTCGTAACATTATTTGTCGCTTTTCCCATTTAATTTAAAAATCCGTTGTCTAATTGATTTTATGCTAGATTATGAGATTTTAAACACATAAATTGTTCATAATCCATGAATGTATTTGGTTTTAATAATTTTACATAGGCTCTGCAAAATTTATTCCATAAGTATTATGGTCGTTGATGACAACAACTTTCGTTAGTTGTATCTTGTTATTTTTTAGTATTTTTAGTAAATTAATCAATTTGAAACGTGGCTTTTATGTAGTTTCTGTTTCTTTGTTTATTTGTATTGTTATTTGGACAAGTTTTTAAACTGATGAATGCGCTTATATTTTTTCAGATTGCTATCGCTTTGGCGTTTTGTGTTGACCAGGAACAATTTTTATAGGCCAACGTGTTTTTCACCCTTCATAGTTGTATTTTATTATAGAACGCAGAATCCGTTGGCTGAGGCACTGTCTAAGAAGGTCACTTACAGATTGGTTTATCGGGTTAACAGTATTGTTCCAGTGAATGATTTGACCACAAAAGAATTATACAAGAAATTTCGTTACCAGAAGCTTATTTAGACCATGTAGGTCACTTGATCACATTGCAACATGCATTGTCTAAATAGAATATACTTGAAAGAGCGAAAATCTATAAGAATCTAGTGGCAGGCAGAATCCAGTGGGAATGTCTAATTAATACAGCCTTATTGCCTAGGATATTCTGGACATATTTCCGTTTGTGTATATTTGAATGTGTCTTTATTTATTCATGTATTATTTATATGTATTTATGTGTTTTTATGCAAATATTTTTGTATTTAGATATGTAAGCATGTTAGTCAGAATTACTTTTCACTGCTGCGGTATTTGCAATGGTTTTAATTTTTTTTGGATACTTTTTATTGGTAAAATTTTAAGCAGAATATATTTGTAAGCACAATAAATTATAACAGAATGATTAAGCTCTAGATGCTATCTTTTAAGCCAATTAAAAATTTTATCTTTGTGTAGCTTTTCTTCAATCATAGTGACTTGATCAACTGGAATTTAGAACATTTTTTCCACTTTGTGAATCGTCTGGACTTTGGAACGAGTGGTCTTGTTTGCCTTGCTTATAACCAAACTGGTGTTCAAATGGTATGTATTTTTCTATAATATACTTTAAACGAGAATTATGTTGCTTCACTCAACACAATTGAATACATGGTTCACTTTGAGCCGTAGGCTTAATTTAACAATTTTACACTAATTAATTCACTCCTAAATAAGTAATTATTTTGATGTTCTCGTTTTATCTTGAGTCAAATATTAAAATTTACATTCTTATCCTGTCTTTATAGCTCTTTTTATGTCGCTCTACTCCATTTGAGTTTCCGGTCTTAAAATCCGTGATACATACTCATTCGTGCCTGCACCATATCGAAAACCTTGTTAATCTTAAAATGATAATGTCATAGTTAACATTGAAAGCCTTTTATTAATAGGCACGTAAAACTACCTGTTTTGCGTGTGTTAGGTCCTATTGATAGAAAAACGATTTTTGTGGGTGTGTGAGGTCTCTACAGTTTCATCAGATTGCAACAGTGGGCAGTCTGATTAGATCAAACTAAAATGTACGCACAATGCTATGAAAAGCAAATATGCTTTTCTCACCTATAGTAGTCTCGCGTACATTTTATCTAACTGGATTTCCGACTTTATAACTTTTAAAATTACGATCATAACTTTCGGAGCTTTTACAGAAATGACTGATTGCGTGGGCGAAGTAAAATATTCAAATAAAATTTGGGGTCTTGAAATAATCATCGTCATGCATATCAATACAAAAGTCATTTGTAACTAATGTCTTACTGTCACATAACCATTAAAAACGAACTAGAAAATTGTTATAAGTGATAATAAAGACAAAAGTAATAATTTAGGCACACAATTTATTAAAGGAGAGAGCTTTGAGAGGGAGGACCTAGTTACTATGAGTATATTTAATTAGATAAGACACAAAAGTGAGGCATACTAAACCTCTACGTAAAACCATTATGACCAAGTTATCTTCAAGTCAAGGCAAAATTGGCAATACAACTTACTTGTGATTTTCACTGTATCACGTCAGAAGTACAACCAAACCTCGCAGCTAACTTTGCCCAACTAAGAACAGAATGCTAAAAAGATTATTCTAATTGAAATCTGCAACATGATCGCCATTGAGCTCGACTCGACGACCAATCGTGCATTGTTTCTAACCAAGAATTATGATGCACACGTAGATCCCATCTTGGCAGATGAGTGCGTCTACTACTACCCAATTTAGATTTAGTTGACATTAACTGTTTCCTCCATGTCAAAATCTTTCCACCTTGTTTTTTATGCCAATCTGGCTCTGGGTGAGTGAATAATGCTCCATTGGGTAATCGATCTTAAAGCATACGTAAAACTTGACCGTGCAAACGCAGTCGTTGAAGCCTTATTTATTCCTCTATCGAGTATCAATTACTGGTCGATCACAAAGTACGTCTACAGATGTTTACGTTTATTATTCGTTGTTGGGAACCTACATGTGCTATGCTTCTAAAAGAATGCCTGTATAAGAAAACTGCGTGTACAGATGCTCTGTAAACAGGAAGAGGGAGAGGGAGGGGACCTAGTCACTGTGAATATATTTATCTAAATAACGTACAACACCGTTATGATCAAGTCAGCTTTAAGTCAAGGTAACGTATGCAATACAGCTACATTGCAGGTTTCACTATATTACGTCATAACCAATATCAAACCTCGAAGCTAAAACTTCCATACTAAATAAGGGAAGTTCCGAAGATGATTCTACTAGAAATCTGCAACAAGATCGCTACTGAGCGTCAGTCGATGCCATATCGCACAGTGTTTCTAACCAAGAATTATGATGTGCACGTTGATCCAATCCTGGCAGACGAGTAGGTCCTGTAATGTCCATTTTCGATGCAAGTGACTTAAACTGTTTTAGCCATGTCAAAATCTTCCCACCTTTTTTCCTAAGTCAATATTTAGCTGGATGAGAGAACTGAGCTCTACTGGGCAATCGAATTGAGGGCATACGAAAAACGTGACCGAGCCAACGAAGTTGATGGAGCTTTTTTGTTTTTCTAGCGAGTAACACTTGTTGACAGATCCAGAAATACGCCTACGGATGTTAAAGTTGGTTATTCATTGTTGGTAACCAACATGTGCTATGCTTCTTAAAAAACGATGGTCGAATGCTTGTAAGCGTCTAAATCCTGAAATCCTAGGGGCCAAGTTTCACTAGCGTATATTAAAATTGCGCGTACAGATGAATTTTAAACACGACCTTTAAGGCAGATTGAAATAATCGCGTTTCTCTAAAAATGGCGAAAGTTCGAAGAAGCTACTCTGGCTCTCGTGGTTCTGACATATTGCCTCAGTTATTGTTATAGCTTCAAATTATTTATACATGTAAACTATGTCTAGATCTTCACTCTGCAGTAGCAGAATTGGAATGAGTGATGGGTAGTCCTGTAAAAGTATCTTACATTTAGAGGGTGCGAATTTCATAGCCATAGACGGAACAGCGTCTGCTAATTCGTTCAAGGTGGCCTGAGCAGAATCTCAATTGTTGAATAATTGTACGATATCGTCTGCATAGTCAAAGTCGTCTAGTTTTACGCCCGGGAAACCTCAACTCCTGCATCCTGAACGTGTGGAATAGTGCTGTTCATAATGGAATCGAATACAAAATTAGCCAAAAAGGAGGAAGCGGACAGCCTAGACAAACAGCTGCTGGCTTTACAATTGTGTGTGTGTACACCTTAAGGCGAACAGAACTTTGTGTAGAGTGCGCGAATAATATTAACACATTTTTTGAGCACACTTCTTTTCGATAAAATATTGAATAAAACATTGCGATCCACCGATTCAGATTCACTCGCGAAGTCTAGAAAAACGGCTATTGTTAGACCGTGATATAAATGTAGCTGTTTAAGAACTTGCCTTAACGTAAAATTATGTATACAACCTCGTTCATATCTGCCTAAGGAGCACCGGATTCCGCAGCAAACTTGCTCAGTTTCGAGCCCTGTCCGCGGCGATTCTGGATAGCACGTGATGAGTTCCCAGTACGGACGAAGCCGGTCTACTGGGTGAATTGCCTTTTCCACACTATACAACACTTATTTTATACTGACAAATACATGTAGTTAATGGGTCAGATGTTTATATCAAGATCGCAACCTTAATTAATTAATTGTTATCACCACCCGCGCAACCAATGTTCGTTTAATTATATAAATGTTCATTTCAATACCAATTCCCCATGTAATGTGGTGTCTGTTCAGTAATGACAGATTGGGCATGGTTAGTTGGAACTTTGGGTCTAAATGGATGCCATATGAGCTCCACCTAAAGGAAAATTTGATTAACCAAATTACATTAGTTAGTATATAACTGAAAATTGTGTGTAGTGTAGTGTGCGGCAGGATAGCTCAGTGGATAGAGCATCAGATTCCGAAGCAGACGTGCCCAGGTTCGTATCCTGTCCGCGGCAAATTCTGGCCAGTACTTGATGAGTTCCCGAAAAGGCAGAAACCGGTCTACTGGATGAATTGCCTTTTCTACACTATACAATTCTTAGTTTATACTGACATATGTAAGTAATTAAAGGGTCAGGTGTTTATATCAAGATCGCAACCTTAATTAATTAATTGTTGTCGCCGCTCGCGCAACCAATGTTCGTTTAATTAATATAAAAATTCGGTCTTTTCCGTATTATTTACATGTCACTTCATTGATCTTTTTGACATCAATATTTATTTCATTTTCCAACCTATACATACTTCTTAGCGGCTCATTGTAAACTCATTTATTAAATGAGTGTCATATTATGGTCCACTTGCAGCAACATATCAAGGTTAAATGATCAATTTCATTAAATATGAAATAATTATTAAATTTTGGCTATTATATGAACATGAATAAATATATAGCAAATATAGTTATATTTCGACCTATAAAAAGAGATATTTTCGATTATAAAATGGTATTAAGTTGACACTAAGTCAATGTTTATAATAAATATTGTGCCCAGATCGATTAAATGACATCTTGTGCGTCCCATTCCTGAAAAGGAACTTTCTTTGTTGCAAGTGAACATTGACGATGTCGTTCTATGCTGCCACCATTAAAATACTGTGGAGTTGTTCAGCCAATTCTCTCTGGTATATAGAATTGGGTGATTAATGTAGAATAAATTCACTAGGACTGGGCGACCTAGTTTTCATTTAAACTTTAACACAACATTGAATCTCATGGTTTTGCGGCAGTGAAGCATCAAGGTATTGAGTCAGTCTGACGCTGTGTAATAGTAGTAATATGCTGAAAGCACTCCACCAACGTGTTTGATCTGCGCAGTTTGTTGCACTCCAAGCGCTGTATGGACCTATGCTTATTTTATCATGTAGAAACATATCTTTGACTAATTTATGCATCGTGACATTTTCAACGCGCTTAAAATGGGGTCTTTTGCCAATTTGCTTATTTGTATCTTGAGTTTAATAACGCTTAAGCCTAATTTTTGAGCGCTTCAGGATATAAAACTCTGAATACGTTCTGATTGCAGCCGAAACATCCGATGTATTAGTCTATTTTTAGACTGTATATCAAAGTAGCTTGAGATTATTGCAAAACTATTGCTGCTTTGTAGCAAAATCTTGAGAATTCTTTAAAAGAAGTTTGTGAGTTTAAAGTAAACATCAATCCCATTTTATTTAACCAGTCGTTGAACAAAATAGCAAAACTATCGCTAGTCGCACGCACTGATACGTTTCGACTTTCCATGATCATCATCACAGTACGACGGCAAACTGAATAGCGAGGATTAAATCGAAATGCATATATATCGGAAGCAAAGTTAGATATGTAACTCTCACCGCTATTAGTCTCGCATAAATTGATCTTGATTGGAAATGTCATCTGCACAATTTATATGCAGTCACGAAAATTAATTGCTTGCAGCTTTCGCCACATCTAAGAACGTAATACGGGTAAAGAATCAATGATCGCGCGGGCGGTGGAAACAATTATTTAAACCAAGTTTGCTAGCTTAAGATAAAAACCTATCCCATTGCATTAAATCTTGAGAAGGAGGGATGGCGTAGTAGCGCAGCTAAACAGAGCTGAATGTCTAGCTAAATTAGCCTAATGTGTTTATTTAATTTTCTTCTGTTTAAACTTTGGACTAGATGCATATAATTGTATATGCTTTTGTTTTATTAACTTAGATCGCGCAGTAGGCTTTTAGCGTTATTAAATATTTATTCTGATGTCTGTTAAACTGCTGATCTTTTATTCTGCCGACGCTATACGCGTTATAAACTGATTATTTATGTTTTCTTTTGTGAAATTTGCGCTATTTTTATATATTTGTGTAATTTTTGGAAAAAATTAATTAATCGTTATCAAGAAAGCCAGAATGACGTTAGGAGCTTATTGTAATTTTTGGAAAAATTAATTAATCGTTATCAAGACAGCCAGAATGGCGTAAATAGCTTATTGCATACACACCGTTTATTGATAATTATAGGGATATTAAAACCTGGTTAAATCCTATTGTTAAAGTCGAAACTTATTTGTCTTTATTTCTTCATGAGAACCTGTGCTGCCATTCTAGCCGGATTTGTTTAGCGGTATCAACGATATCAGGGAAGAATCCTACAATGTAGAAGCCAGATTATGAGGATTAGTCGGCTACAGGATGATGGTATAACCTGTGGTGGTTCAACAAACGTTGACTACAACAGTTGGGTAGAGAATAAGCAACTCGGACAGCACTATAGTCCTGTTAATATCACATTTCTGCCAAAAATATGACTTTCGTATTGTATGGATCAATTCGTTGTGTAAACCGCGTCACCTTGTTTGTGTAATCATACAGGGCAGATAAGAAGAAACAATGTGCTACAGTTGAGTCTATTGCTGACACCCACAGGCTGAAAATCGCCTTATGCTATAGTGGAGAAAAATCAATATATTCTTCATATAGACAGAAATTAAACCCTGTAATCGTGAAGTGGTTACTGCCGCATTCACCTATCCGGTCCCTTGTTAGCAGTGGTAAAACACCGTGCTCATATCCACGAACGCAAGAAATAGCTACGGAAAGACAACTGGCGATGCTAGCTATTTTGCTTTTGCGCGAAACGAGCGCTAAAATGCACATGGAGTATTTCCAGCCGCCTTACTCATATTTTTCGTAAGCTAAACAAGAATCTACCTATTATCTATTGAAATGTGACGGCTATTACCTTTCAGCTAATCAGCATGTTTCGGATGGCGGACTGTACAATCGCGAAATTCATATAGTTTGCCCGTAACTGTGCTACACTGTGTTGCAGTCATGCCTAGTATACCGGAAACAGATATCCTTCCGTCCGTGTGTGAACTCAATCCAACTAGACATGATTTCGCCTTTCTGATATCCAGTCTTGCGGCGAAGGCTTCATTCGACTTGAGCGCTGACAACTCTCGTTCAGCTTACGCTTGGCTTCGTGTGGATGACTCGGTCTGGGGTGTCGCTAAAATGTACACTAACACTCCTATTACTTCTAACCAGCATTACATCAGAATGATAAACTGATGTGTGTTTATTAATTTCGCAAAATTGATTTAAATCATTTTTATCACTAACAACGCAGTCGATGATTGTTTAATATTTCGATGAATTACTGCGCATAGCCTTAACATTAATTGTTATGTGTGGACTGTAAATTAGTATAAGATCATGCATTCTGAGTGTATGACTGACTTGCCTGTTATGAGAAGCTCTAACAGCGCTTTACCGTTACCAGTGTTGTCTAACGAATCATCTAGTTATATAAACCGTTGCATAATAGTTTAGGCCAAAACTCCAATGATGGCTCTGGTAACGTGGATACGTATGTCAATGAAATCCATGTATTGCTGATGTCGCCTTGCCCGAATGCTAACTTGGCCATAATGATGTTGTAGCCAGGTTTAGTTTGCCTCATTTCTGTGAGTTATCCTAATAAATTTATTCATAGTAGCAAGGTATTCCTTCTCTCTCTACCCCTCTCTCTCTCTCCTGTAAATCTCAATAATAATTTGTCTAAATTCACTTATATACTTTTTTTCACTCCTTATGGTTATATGGCAGTCACTTGACTTTTGTATGGCTGGACATGATGATGATGATGATGATGATGAAATCCATGATTTCTGTGAAAAGCTATTATACTGCCTCGTGTCATGAACAACGTCAGACCATCTTAGTGTTTACCTGATTATCGGGTTGCGATCCGATTTGTTTGCATCCACTGTCTTCCTGGTTTTTGTTCCAAAATTTTCGATATCCAGATACGGATATCTTTTTCAATGGAAAGCTCATCACAATAAGTTGACAATCAATATGTCAAGTGGAAATATTAGTTTAAACTGCCCCATTTATACTTGTTGTTAGATCTCTTAAGCATAAAATGCTAGGAAAGTGTCTGTCAAATTGGTTTGTGTATGTCTGCAAACGTACGCCATGTCTGTGCGTATGTATTCTCGTTTGTTTTTGATTGAGGAGTAATCAACTATAGCACGTGTACACTCATCCCAGTGAAATGACAGCGATTTAGCAACATCTGACTAATCACTAGATAAGCGTATGCCACCTCTGTGTGTTTGTGTTTGTGTGTGTGTGAGCGTTTGCTTAAGACTGAGAAATAATCTGTTACATGTAATTAACGGCACGTGTAACAGAAATTCACATGAAACTAAAATGATAACTGTCATTTCCTAAATGCACACGTCAGACCTATTTTTACACGTACTATCCTAAATGAAGTAATTACGAGTGGCATCCTGGAGAGGAGGGGGCAAGATACTGTGAATAAAGTAAATAATTTAGAGTTAGCAAAACGGAAAAGTATTCTATTAAGGCGTACGCTTGCAGACATATACACAGACCAATTTGACAGACATTTTCCTAGCATTTTATGCTTAAGAGATCTAACAACAAGTATAAATGGGGCAGTTTAAACTAATATTTCCAATTGACATATTGATTGTCAACTTATTGTGATTAGCTTTCCATTGAAAAAGATATCCGTATCTGGATATCGAAAATTTGGAACAAAAACCAGGAAGACAGTGGATGCAAACAAATCGGATCGCAACCCGATAATCAGGTAAATATTATATTCCGTGTCGCGCAACATGTTTCTTTTACATCTTAGTGTTTGCCGGTAATTTCGACGCCAAGCTGAGTTTAGACTACGCATGAAAAGGAGCTGTATGGAAATGGGCTTCGTTGAGAAATAATTTCGACAATGGCATCAGTATGAAAATCTTGTCATTAGTCTTAATCTGTTTTCTTCTCAATATTTGTGTATACCTGCTCTGTGCTGCATCAAGAGCCGTCACTGATACTATTTTCAGGACTCAACAACAGTTTGAACAGGAATAGGAACTATAGTTTCGATTTATGCACTAAATTGCTCTTGTAAGTTGCGCCACCGACATCAGAGGCTCAACCTAATTAAATTTTAGTCTACTCATTCACTTTCGATTCAATGGCGCACAAAATGTTATTTCTACCTTTGTTTAGTTATGGTTCCTTGTAAACAACGATTACTACGCAGAATATTTGTTTTCATGAGGCCTTTAACAGGTTCATGGTCTGCTCGGGCATTCGGTAAGTATTTGGCGTTGGCAAAAACATATTCGAAAATGCCGTCTATTCAGTCTTTACTGAAGATTATGTAGCACTATCTTGTGTGGTGATCGTTATTGTGGCTGGTTTTCTGAACTCATATATAATAATGATTTTCTTCTGTTAGCGAAAAATGCAAGCGGAGCCTCAGAGAGTCATTATATGTACTCATTGTGTGTGGATCCGTTTCGGTATATGGTTAAATGCAACGTTCACTAGGAATGGGCAACCTAGCGTTCATGTACAGCCCACACATAACTTTACATTTCATGGTTTGTGACAGCGAAGAGTCAGAGTATTTGCTGGTGTAACGCTTATCAGGTTTGTATTTTAATGTATCGACAGCAGTCATTATTGCAAATTCTGATAAGTGGCCTTACTAGGAGCTGGCAACTAATTTTTACACTTTGGTTTCTTGGTAATATAAAGCAATGTGGAGTCTGCATAGATTTTCGGACATTTTGTCCTTGCTGCAGCTGACTTATGTAAACCATTCGGGATTCACCCGTCCAGTACTTATAGTCAAATAAATTGCCAGTACTTCTGTCTGACGCTGAGACGTAATAGATGGCTGATTATAGCCGCCAATCTCTGGGCAACTTTGTGAGATAATTTGTTTTCTCGGTTTTATTAAGGTCAACAGGCATTAGTAAATATAAGAATTTACGGTCCAACCATTTGATTAAGGCTGAAACTGGAGTTTTCCATCACTGTGACATTTAGTTAAAGAGCGATAAGCTCGCTGGCGGAAGCTGTATTTAATAATTCAACATAAATTATATTTCTTAAGTCACTGGTTATTCCTGATGGATAGGTGGAATCGCAGAGATAGAACAGTTACCTAATTAGACGAACATTGGTTGTACGGGCATTGATAAAATTGACTTAAATCAAGGTTGCGATATTGGTATACACACCTGTCCCATTATGTTCATATGCTTGTCACTATACGCTAAGCATTGTATAATGTAGAAAGAGAAATTCATCAAATAGACCGGTTTTGTCCTTATAGAGAACTCTTCACGTATAGTCCAGAATTTGCCGTGGACACGGCTCGAATCTGGGCACGTCTGTTTCCGAATCTGTTCCTCCAACCACTGAGCCACATGCCTGATATTATTTTTTTGCGATATCGGTCAATTGATTATAACACACGACAGCAAAACCATGATACCTCGATTGTGCTAAGAACAAAGATTATAATCTCGCTTGGTTTTGTATCAGCGCGAAGTCGTTCAATCTTGTTGTTTTAAGACTCTATCTGAGTTAAAATGTGTTGATCACAAGTGCACTGATTTATGGATCATGAAAATGTATTCTCTAATCTGAATTTGGAAACAAAATTCAATATAGTTAGCAAGTCATTTATGTTTTCTTTATTTTCTAAGTTTGAAAGTACTCTTGTTCATATTATGATGGATGATATGGTTAAAGTGGAAGATCATTGGGTATCGATTTATCATTCTATGTTTAGAAAATACCACCTCTGAAATGAAGATTTTATTTTGGTTTTCTTATTTTTGAGTTCGATTATTCGTTCTCTAATATCTATCGATTGAGAATTGTCTATTCAGTTTGATTTACGGCTTCTTCTGCTAGTTGAATTTCAATTTAGTGTTCATTTTCTATGATTGTGGAAGCGTACACTCTTTTGTAAGGTCACATTGTACCAGCATCTACATGCGCTATCAAAGTGCGTTTAAGTGCAAGATGGCTCAGTTCATTGATGAAGGCATTAATTAACTGAAGTATAAATTCTGACTTATGTCTCTATATTGGCAATTATCGTGAAATCTCTCTCAAGGAGGATTATAATGGTAGTCGACATTCAATTGCTTTGTAGAAGTCAAAAGCACATTACCAATCCAAGGAGAATAAAATATTATAATTTGGTGCTGTGATATAATGACAACATTATTATCAGTGTTGAGTGTGAGGGGATAGTGGATGTGTTGGTTTAATCAAAACACAAACAACATTCCATAGATATTAGTGGAATTTCATTAAGGGCAAGAAATCTATCTTATAGCGTGAGTTAGTTTAGAAGTTATTCATGTCTACGGCATTCAGTTTTATGATGCATTTTATATACAACTTCAAGTTCTGCTATATCTTCATTCTAGTTATTATGTATATATATATATATATGTATACCTCTATATATATATATATATGTCGAAACTTTCATCATTTGATGTCATGTAATGATTATTATTATGTGATGTTTGGTGTTTATACCTGCAGACTTTGTGTAATAGATTCTTTATCATGAGTCAGTTACGGAAGTCCACTCTTCTGGTTTTGCACAGATGTACTAGATTACACGTTAAATATGTTTGAACTAATTTCAGCTAATGCAGCAGTTATGTATTGGGTTCTCTCTATAAACGTTATCAACTATTAAATACTTTATGAACTTTAATTTTATTAGTGAACAATTTTCTCTATTGCAAAAATTTATGGGGAAGTTTTGAAGCTATTGATTTGAACTCATAATGAAGCCATTAATGACTCTAAGACAATATTACGACGTGTAAAAATTGATGTTTCAAGATCATCAAATTATCTTTTGCTCTGTTGTTGCGAAGCCCATGTGCCTTTAAGGTATGATTACCTGATATCTGTAACATGTGTGGCTTTTCGTGAAAACACATTGAGAAAAGAAGTATAATGGCTGCTTGAGTTTGTCGAAGTGCCTCAAGTAAGTAAAATTTCTAGAAAAATGGTTCATAGTTTCACTTTTTTAAAATTATCGTCTTTAAATAAATATGTGATTATTTACTTTCGATAATTATTTCAATAATTATAAGATTTAAAAATGCAGTTTATTAAATGGATTTCTTTCTATATTTTTGTGTCTGTTATAGTTGATGCTTTCCTGCGTGTGTTCTTATGAATTTCTCTCTAAAGCATTTATTACATTTTGTAATACCTATTCTATTGGTAGATCCTCCGTAATCCCAAAACTAATATATCAGTTTTAAAGTTTGCACATTATTGAATGCGGGTGCAGAAGTGAAGACAGTGCATCATCTCATATTATTGACATTTTGTAATTTTTTATTTACGAACATTAATTGAGGGTTTTATTTCTACATCCCACAGTGAGTAGCAATGATGATTTTGATAAGAACTGTAGTAATGCCAATGCTAGACTGCTGTATCTCATAAAGCCAAAACCATTTTTGTAATCCATTCTGTTACGCCAATGACTTTGAAAGTAAGCCGTGAAAGCATACTTCTATGCGAACTAAAATGAAAACAACAACAAGCCATGCTCCCTACATAGTTTTGAAGCAGAGTCCTCCAATTATTAGCACCTTTTACTCTTTGCGTCTTTCGGAAAATCTCGAGAGTTCAAGTAAAGAATAATGGGCTATTCGATCATACGGCCTGTGGTTCTTCTGGAATCCTCCATTTGTAAAATTTGGATTTCATTACTAGTTTTTTCTGTGTATGCAGATGTTTAAATATATAAATTTTCAATTCAATACCATTTTACAATATAGTTTGGTGCCTGTTCTATAATGATTGATTGTGGATGGTTAGTTAGAATTTGGGCCTAAAGAGATGTCGTATAAACTCCATCTAAAGGATAGGCTAATCACTAAAAATTAGTTAAATATATAACTGAAAATTGTGTGGTTTGCGGCAGGGTGTCTCAGTGTTTAATGCAACAGATTCCTAAGTAGACGTGCGCAGGTTTGCGCCCTGTCCGCGGAAAATTCTAGACGGTACGTGATGAGTTCCAAATAAGGACGAAAATGATCTACTGTATGAGTTGTCTTTTCTACACTATAAATAACAAATGCATGTATATAAAGTGTCATGTGTTTATATCAAGATAGCAACCTTGCTTACAGTAATCAGTGTGTAGGTTTTTCTTTGTGTATATTCAGAAAATTAAGCCACAAGTTTATATACTCATTTGTTCGAAGATCTCTTTTTTGGCTTTTGTTTTATTTTCCGCGACATAATATGTCTAGCACCGTTTTCCTTGTTTTGGTCCACCTGTACTTTTTATGTATTGCGTGCTCCATAGAAAGCTCGTCGTTCTGTGTCGGATGTAGTTGTGCTGGAGCATGGGTTTCTGGGCAATCGACCCGCCACCAAAGTCCTTCTGCTGCTTCAAACTGGCCGGCGGCATCAATTACGCATTCACTGTGCTGCTGGTCTGGGCCACTCCATTGCTGGCGACCTCACATACACCAACATGTCTTTTTGTGATGGTCAGAGCTGTATGGCACAATTTGAAAGTATAGAACCAGATTGGATAGGTGTAAGCATTTTTAATCATCGCAGCAAATGCTTATTTTAATTGTACAGACGAAATTTTGCACAATGAACTTGATAGTGTTGTATAAATGACGATGTATACTATAGATACCTGTGAGTTGTGTAGAGTTCAATGCCTTTTGAACTCATCCCTAAAGTCTGGTATACACACAGCAGTTAAATTTGGAGCACTTCTATCTTTAATTCTTTTACTCTAGCTACGAACACATCTAAAGTGTCCATATTAGAGGTCGAATAATAAGCGAGTCAATTTATTAGTATTTCAAGACAATAAAAACACAACAGTGTCTGTTTATATAGCCTATGCATATTAATCTTGAGGACAATAATTCTCAATAAACGCGTAAGCTCACTACGGGCATGCTATTCTATTGATTACGGCCATATTTGGTTAATCTTATTGGGATACCAACATGCAAATTACACATGAAAAGTCCTATTCTTCCAAATATCTGAATTCCGATTGGATTATGCTACTGAAATTTAAATTCTATATTTAAATATATCTAATTCTGCTACACAGAGCCTTTACCTCAGTAATTTACTTATTTGATTAATTCATATATTATGATTCTGATAATTAAACCAGGCAGTCGGTGCTATCTATCTGCACTACCTCACGTTGCCCGAGTTTTTAAAATTTTCTCACATTGTAGTTTATTTCTCTATCTATTGCCGAATTATGGCATAACGCTTTTTACAGTGCACTTCATAATGTCAACATTTTAAATACGAAAATTTAAAATAGATTCCATCCATTATTATTAATACGTGATATTGTGTTCTTTTACTGAATCACAAACGTATTTAACTATTTCGTGCCTTAGTTGTGCAGTTGTGAAGCATACATTCTGAAATGATGTTTGCCTGCTTATGTTGATTATAATGATTATAATGAAGTGGAAGAAGAGGATCTTTGCCATTCTTTAACATGATTGCAACGATTGATCGTAACTGTTGGTTAGAACTTAGTTGAAGTGGAAATATTAGTGACTAGATTTTTTTTAAATATTGCGTTGCAAAGGTTTTCTATAGAAAAAAAAACATCGAAGAATATCAAGCTATGCAGAAGTAAGCATTTTTTAATCTGTCGTGTGTCCAGCTGAATGCGTTTTCAGTAGCCTAATACACTTTGATATAAAAAATCATTAGTCAACCACATGTACCCAGTTGAAATTTTTCTGTAGCAAAGAGCAGTTTGCTTGGTCACTTATTTTCATCCCGATACATAAACATATTATTGTATCAACAGTGTTGACAGTTAGTCAAGACCCACGGAATGTAATCTTTACTTTTATACGTCAAAATGCCGCATATCATGATAATATGCTAATAGCTTTATTCTAGGATGATTGAAACATAATTCGTAGGGCGGTGACTCATCTATTTTGTACGATATAGAATGAGGAAACCGTGCTCCTTGCTTCGTGAGAGTCGACCTTCATTCCTACCTTCAACAATAGAAATCTTTATTCTTGTGTTAACCATTGCGAGGTAGGCTTTACTTGAGTTGTTTCTAGCTCATTTTCCTGCATAATACTCGTTCGAGGATTTAAATTAATTTTTGTCTCTCTTAGGTGGTCTTCAATCTAAGGCAGATGAACACATTGAAACTGAGAATCTGGCTTTGATGCTTCAAAAGACGCTATTATTACTTACTTTGTTGATGAGAGCATCTCATCACAACTTAAGTTTTGCCATACACTGTGATTCGCGATATAAGGCATTTGATAAATTCGTACTGTTTCCATATGATGCCAGAGCCACTTTTCTAAGCAAATTCTGCGGAAATTTGGCGACCATAACTTAATGTCCAGTGAGCGTAGCAAAGACGATACAGGCTGCAGGAGAAACCTTTTTTGGCAACTATAATTTCTGCTCTCTTAACTGTTACTTATAGATGTGCAACCTTGAAAAAATGGGCCGAGGCGTATCATGGGCTGCTCGAAAAATATTCACAAGAAACTGCGGGGCTGGGCCTATAAAACTGACTTATCCAATCTGTAGGAGCCAGGTACTGTAAAGTTATTCTTATTATATATTCTATTTCGTGGCGGAATAACATATATGCCATTATTTGTTAGGTATTGCGCACCTAGTAACAAATTAGTTCAAATAGGACCAGAAGGATAAACGAAAATCAGCATGAATGTAAGCTATAGTCTCATGTGCACATTAGTTTAGTGCTCACTGGCGACTCATCATTAGGGGCTGATATTACGCCCTATATCACCTGTATATTTGGGTGAGGAATGTGGAATAATTGGACGGTAAAATCTTCTGTACAATCGTGTATACCAGCAATCGAGAAGATAACTTCATAGAAAGTCTTCGACAATGTTACTTCAGAAGACATTCTTTATGTATAATATATACCGAACCTGTTAAGGGTACCAACACTATGATTTCCGAGTCGGTAAATTGCACCAACACAATGGATTTCAAGATATGATAAATATCACCAAAATTGCGACTTACAATTACTTCTTAACACCTTTTACTCCAGAAAATCCATACACTCTGGCATTGATCGATATCAGTTATCAATTTTTGCGGTAATCATGACATCGTACAATTAAATATATGAAAGTTAGATACTGTTTGTTGCGGTGAGTTTTATATATATATATATATATATATATATATATATATAATTTATTTATTAGGTGTTGCGCACCTAGTAACAAATTAGTTGAACTAGAATTATAAGGATAAACCGAAATCAGCATGATCCATAGGTTCAACCGCATGCGTCTCGTGCTTAGTGGAAACTCATATTTAGGAGCCCGCGTTATTTTCACCAACTCTTTATTTAATTAAACAAAGATTGGTTGCATTGGTGTTGATAAAAATTATTGTAATCAATGTTGCTGCCTTGATATAACCACCTGCCTCTTTATGTACATACATTGGTCAGTGTAAACTAAGCATTTTATGTGGCTTTACTGGGGGAATTACCTTTTCAACACTTTTCAATGCTTGGTTTATACTGACCAGTGTTTGTACATAAAGGGTTATGTGTTTATATCAAGATTGTCACCTTGATTATAGTAATTATCTATATATTTGATTCAGAAATTCGTGATTTTTAAATTGTCAATTCTCTCATAGATATATGTCAATTAAAGCAGTAGTAGAGTATTGCTCATATAAAGTATATAGAAATTTTACTTTAAAGTCAACCCACTTTACATAATATGTACCATATATTTAGAGAGTACTGTCACTAGGATTTCTAGAAAATTGAGAATAACAGCAATTCTGGACATCTGCTACTTCAGCAAAGCCTTAAACTCTGGCCTTGATCGAGTGATAATGTTTCGCCGTCTCAGCGTTTCATGAAAATTATATATTATGAAGGAAAATGCTGAATTCCGATGAGATGAACTATAACCATCTTTTAAAACTTGTATGATGCATCTGACTCAATGGATACAGTTTTACTGATATATTTTGTCCAAAAGTGATATTTCAGCTAAATTTGTTAACTTTGTACTAGCTCTTTAGGCGTAAACTTCTAGTCGTGTCAAAGACTACAATTTTACTACCAGTAGTGGCATCGAACAACAACTTTTACTATCTATATAGTGGTTAACACCTGCTGAACCACCAGAAACTATTCCATCATACCATAGCCCTTAAAGTTTGACTTCTATACTACAGATCCATCACCTTTACCGTTGGTAAAGATTATACAAGCCGGCTAGAATGACCGCCATAGGTTCGAGGAAGTCAAGAAAGACAAGTGACCACCTTAATAGTAGGATTTAAGGTCTGAAAACAGGAAAAAGTTTGATGTATTGCATAGTCTGACTGTACAATTTTCTATAAAATAATTTTTAAAAAACGGTTCAATAAAAACAATTAAAATAATATGATATAAGCAGAGTTAACGCAAAAAAATTACAAAAAGTTTTTATGTTACTATCTTTCTCTCTCCACCAATCTAAATGTTCAAATAATAGAAGAATCTCCTATTTAAAAGTAAAAGTACTATATGACTATAGTACAAGGCTCAAATATATAAATATAATCAACATTTTTACTGATTACAACTTAGGCGTTCAAAATTAAGCGCAAATACTCATTTACTCAGTAGCTCTCGGGAAAATGTTACTGAATAGTTTCTATCTGAGCTCAATCAATAAGCACACAGAATATATACATATAGCAAAAGCAAAATGGGCATACAGTTAAATTGTGGGGCTTTAAATAAAGTTGATATCATTTACATTAAAATAATTGACCAGTCTATCACCCAATCGTCCAGGCATCTAGATTACTACACACTGATGGGGACAGGCTGTCATTTTGTCTAGCTTCACTAATGCACCTTCCAGCTCATTGTCACACCGTAATGTGCAGCTATAACTGTACCATCCTCTGCGTGTACAAATGCCAATACTAACTGCTAGGGCGGTACTGCATCTATTTTCAAAAAGGCAAACAATTCAACGCAAAGAAGAACCGGTTATTATTTTCCCGTATAAGAAATACAAACCACCATGGTTGTACTTCATCTCATTCCACCAAAGCTTCAATACCTGCTGATCCACCACAATCTACTTGTTTGAGTTTGTGGTAGAGGTTTTTCTTAGTTATACTCATTCAGGCGTTCACTAGGCAAGTGCTAGTTTACTTAGATGGTAAATTAATTGATCTTAACTGCGTGACCAGATTGTTTTATTCGCCAATCGCGATTTTGTTCAAGCCAGTTGAGTAGATTATTAGTCTTCATTCCATCGTTTTGTATGAACTGTGTCGCGTCAAAATGTAAAATATTGCCATAAGAGCATTCGGCTATGTTTTGAAATCTATGAATTCATAATGGAGATTCGGAAGTAGATGATAATTTAAATTATCTAGGTAGTTATATCAATGGTTCTGGCAATGGGAGTGGCAAGATGAATTTTGGAATCGCAAGAATGCGAGTAGCTTTTCAGATTTCTGCCTTTTTCAGCGTAACGAAGCTATCTTACTTTTCTTTAATGGTCGTGTGACCAGTTTATCTTTACGTTATTATACGATAATTGGACAGGCCTTTATAATTGAATATCTTTAATACTTTAATTACCTTTATCAGAAAAAATAGGTTATTGACAGCGAATTAGCATCGTTGAAGTCCATATAAAAATTTTTAATCTCTCATTAAGATTTTCTTGTTAGAAATTGAAATATGACTCCACCATTTGCTTTGTGTCGGCCACATTGGCCATATGACTAGATGGACTCTATTTTCTCGATCATCGACAAATTTACGTAAGACGCAAGGCGGTCCAATTGTGGCGTTATTAAATAGATATCAACCAAAATTACGTTAGGTTGAATTTAAGCAACCCGTTTATCAGGTTAAAGTTAGTGTATTCATCACAGTTTTTAGTTCGACAATATCCGTGGTATAGCTTCAAATTTTTGCTCAGTAGTGATCTTTTTAATGTTATTGGCAAAAATGACTACGTGGTGTTTGCGTCAAGAAGTGGTATATTCGAGACCACAATTGAGCTGTATCGTTATATTTCACTCGGCATAGCTTGCGTTGTTTGGAGGTCTGGGTGGCCTAGTTTCTGTGTGCTGCGTTTGTAGGTATTTCCATTTTTCTCCCATACGTCATTTTCATCGTCATTATACGGCGGTGAATAATCAGTTTTTTATTCTTGTGTACTGTTGTTGGTGATAATTGGATGACTTAGTAACTGATACGCTAGACAACACATCCTACTTTATTTCATATTTTCTGCTTTATTAGTTTCTGGCTTACACAAATGCATAAATGTAGTTTTAAATCTATCGCATTGTGGGTTAGAGAAGAATGTAGATCACTTAGGGCCGATTAACCAGTTTCCCCTCCAGACCCAGTTTCCTGCTGGATTCTTTCAGCCTTTCTACCATTTAAACGTCTCTTAGATGGCGAAGTTACATTGTGGCATAATCTGATGTCCGCTCACAAAATTACTGGTGTAACTATATATGCGGTTTCAGTCATTCACTGTAGTTTCCTCTATAATCTGGCGAACTGAGTATATAAGCGGCCTTCTGAGTCTGCTCACATGGCATAAAAATCGACGTTCCTTCACCTGATGCGACGGCGATGTCACACAAAACTGCAACCGAATAGAATTGGCCGGCTGGCAAATTTCACTTACCAGGTCAAATAAGAGATTCGAAAACTTAATTAGAAATGAGTCGACCAACATTCCTATCTTCAAAAAAGGCAATCTAAATCGTGGTACTTGTAGCAATAGCCACTTTTGAGACTAAGAACGTACCAAGGGTCCTATATAGGGCTGGCATTAATTCAACAGAAAGGCCTCGTAGAAGCGCCAGCATTAAGATGAAGCAGTCAGCACAATGATGGAAGCAGACTTCGAGCTGAAGTGAACATAAATTAATAAATATTTGTAATTCTTTTAAATTGATGCTTTCTATACGAGCAAAATCATATATATAAGTGATTAAAAATAAAGCATGTGTGTGGAGATATCAAATGGCTTCTGACGGTTTGGAAACTTTGATTAGAACAACTTGACTGCAGATTTTGGTATAATTAAGTCTCGGCTGTGTGATAAATTAATAATAAATTCTGATGGAATACCTATAAACGACCCAACTAATATTGGTGGAAACAACGATGGCGACCGCACCGAAGAGGAATAAGAAAGAAATATGCCGGTGTTTTCAGTCGAATTGACGAGTTTTTTCCGACTGTCATCAGAATTTAAGCCAATGCTGGCACCCCTGGATGTGGAAAAGCCGCAGTTGTGGTTCGAAAAATTTGAAGCATCAGTTCGAGCACAAGAATTAACATTAGAAGCACCTATTGTGCGCGTGGCTGTCCAGGAGTTAGTTGACCGGACAGTAGTAGTCCAATTGAAATTGCCGGTCGACCTCACGTATGAAGAATACCAGGCCTCCGGAGGTGTTTTCAGACTTGTACAGTCTAAAAACATTACTGGGTGAGATGCCCATTGATACCATGGCACGCATCGAACGGTGATTCTCCAAGCTATCTGAGTCTTTTCCCGGGTTGCAACCGTATGAGGCCATCATGTTTATGCTGCTCGATCCTACCAGATACGGTTCAATATCCAGCGCCCAGTGAGGCGTGGAAGAAAGACTTCAGTCTCTTCAAAGTACGGCCATGATGACTAATAAAGTGGCAGCCGCAACTCTACGCATGGGTCCGGTTACATTTGGCAGGATCGACACACCTTACTGGAATTCTTCGCGGCATAATCAGCAAGTCCGCGACAGACGGCAACAGCCAGTGGCATGGAAGCAAAGTCAATATATAAGGACACCGGCTTCGACGAATACATCGTCTAAGCTTCAGCCAAACCAGTATAGTGCTCCTAGAGAACGACCAGTTCAATGTGGAAATAGGGTCCACAATCTGACAAATAAAGGTGGTTGAGATCAAGACAAAAATATTAATCTTTTGGAGGATCCGATGGGTAGATCGAGTGAAGACCAGTAGAACGATCTAAAAGGTATTACGAATCAGATGGCCTTCGAAGAAAAAGAAGTATGGGAAACGTTGCCACATGTAAGGATTTTTATTAAAGTAAAATTTTCATACCTCTTCAACGGACAGTCATTAATAATGCAATTGGATACGGGAGCTAATGTGTCGGTATTACCAATGGCTTGGCCATTAGACAACGTAAAATCTACGATAGCAAATTTGTGTAAGGCACCGGGCGCGTCGATGGTGACTGCGAGCGAATGGGACACGACATTATTAATAAATGAAAATGTCTATCATATGTCTTTTGTTGTAGCGAATACGCAAACACCCTTATTGAGACCTGATTTCATTAGAAAATGGTTTAAAACGATAGACTGTCAAAATAAGCGTATATGCATATCGAGTCCTGAAAGCATAAATTCAATGAAGTCTATATTTATCCCTAAGGTGCAGGACGAGACCAGTTGTCTGCTTGGGTAGTGGAAGAATCTTCAAACCCAATATAACATTATTTAAACTGCCTGATTGCAGCGAACGTTCTGGGCCGACGGTCGACCAGTTTAAACTACGGCTAGAACTAAATGAAGGTTACGAACCACCAAAAGTATATGGTGCTCCAAAGAAATTAGCAGCAGCGACTCGAGTAACCCAAGAAATGATAGAAGCCCGCGTTTTTCAATCATATTCATCTGTTTTTCAAGCTCCAATGGTTTATGTTACGAAAAAGGATGGTTCGCTCCGACCGGCGGCTGATTTCTGGCAATTAAACACGGTGACTAAACCTGACCCGTATCCCATACCGGCTCTGCGTGATCTGTTTCTACGGCTAGCGGGAGGCAAATGGTTTTCGGTGCTTAATCTTAAACAGGGAATTTGGCAAATAGGCGTGCGTCACGAAGACCGATGAAAGTTAGCGGTGTTGGTACCCCAAAGTCATTTCCAATTCACTCGAGTACCATTTCGTCTTTAAAACGCACCGGAAGTGTTCCAAAGATTGATGGAATCTTTCGTGTCTGGCTTAACTTGTACAACAGTTTACGTGGATGATGTTATTATATAGGCCACTAATGAACACAAATTACGTATTAAGCTGCAGAAGATGTTGGTCAAAGCTGTAGAATGGCGATTACATTTTAATCCCGAAAAAGTTCAGATAGGTCGGGAAGTGCGGTTCCTGGGTCACTCTCTCTCAGCGGAGAGATCTATGCCATTAGATTAGAGTGTACAGATTATCAAGGATTATCCGGTGCCTACTAATAGAAAGCAGTTGCACCAGTTTATTATTATGGTGAATAGCAATAGTTACCTTTGAGACTAAGAGCGCACCAAGTGTCCTATATAAGGCTGGCATTAATTCAACTGGATGTCCTCGCAGAAGCGCCCGCATTAATATTTGTAAATTTGTCTTACTAAATCGATGCTCTTGTAAACGTCCCACTTCAAGTAAATGCCGTACGACGTTACAAACTCGGTTAGAGTGCCATAAAATAAAGAGTTAGTACTGTTAGGGGCCCTTAACAGGGCTGGTCTTGCGTTCTCTGGCAAATGCCGAGAAGGTCCGTAAGTGTGATGTCCAGAAGTACTCTTAGACTCATGTGACCAGCTCGGGCTGACTTGGGTTGTGGGTCCTTCTGTTATGGCGTTGGAATCTCGCTTAGTAACTTCGTTGAAGTTCTGCAGTAATTGGCTCGTCTCTAGATGTACAGCAACAAGATTGGAGTTACTGATGTTGCCAATTTTGGTAAAGCAAGTCCAAAAATCAGCGTATGTGAAAGGTGAGAGACAGCACTTCTGAGACACGCACAGCAGAAGGCAAAAGCGATAACTAACTGCATGGTAAATTCACCGTGCTTAAATGACCATGTAATAGCCATATATGGCTACTTGCACATTATTGGCTAACGGCAAGTTTTGCTTTTTTTCATTGGTGTAGCGTAAATCGAATTGAAGTTAATTTACGAAATATGTCGGCAATTGCTTTGTGTCGTTACATCACTTGCCTCTCTGAAAAAAAGAAAAAAAATATTCCTCTCGGCGAGGCTAGATATGAAATGCATGACAGAATTCAAACTAAGTTAAGCAAAAAAATGTTCCATAAATGCTGGGCTTAAGTTTGCTTGTTGGTTGCTTCAACAATGATATGAGGCCAAGTAACCTCTAGGAATTGCTACACAAAATGTTAGCTCTAGTGGCCTGTCATACCGTGTGAGGCAAAATAGAGCAGTGTAAGCCGCAGCGTGAGTATTTGGAGGTAAATCGCCACTGAAGTTGCCAGGTTTAAGTTAAAACCTAGGCAGGCTGGATCGTAGTCAATTTATTATAATCAAGGTTGCGGTCTTGATATAAACACCTGACCCATTAATTACTTACATATGTCAGTATAAACTAAGAATTGTATAGTGTAGAAAAGGCAATTCATCCAGTAGACCGGTTTCGTCCTTATTGGGAACTCATCAAGTACTGGCCAGAATTTGCCGCGGACAGGATACGAACCTGGGCACGTCTGCTTCGGAATCTGGTGCTCTAACCACTGAGCTATCCTGCCGCACACTACACTACACACAATTTTCAGTTATATACTAACTAATGTAACTTGGTTAGTCAATTTTTCCTTTAGGTGGATCTCATATGGCATCCATTTAGACCCAAAGTTCCAACTAACCATGCCCAATCTGTCATTACTGAACAGACACCACATTACATTAGGAAATGGTATTGAAATGAACATTTATATAATTAAACGAACATTGGTTGCGCGGGTGGTGATAACAATTAATTAATTAAGGTTGCGATCTTGATATAAACATCTGACCCATTAACTACATGTATTTGTCAGTATAAAATAAGTGTTGTATAGTTAAGCAAAAAAAAATAATGTACCATAAATGCTGGGCTTAAGTATGCTTGTAGGTTGCTTCAACAATGATATGATGCCAAGTAACCACTAGGAAATGCTACACAAATTGTTAGCTCTAGTGGTCGGTCATACCGCGTGAGGCAAAATAGAGCAGTGTAAGATTTGGGAGCCGCAGCGTGAAGATTTCGAGGTAAATCGCCTCTAAATTTGCCAGGTTTAAGTTAAAACCTAAGCAGGTTGGATCGTCGTCAATGTGTTTGTATACGACCAAAGGAGCTAGAGTGCTCGACGTTGTAGTCATGACATTTGTAGAGTGGTCTTTGTGCAATTGATGAAGTTGAGATATGCATTGAAAGTGGCCTGTACTATGATATGAAGCTGATAACTACTTAGTGTTGCTACACGAAAGCGTTAGCTCCAAGTAGCTGGTCATACCAAAATAGGCAGTGTGATGTCAGGTGTGAGACATACATTATAATGTAAAAATATATACATTAAAATCAAAGGTAACTGCATAAAAAATATGTACACGAACATTGCCTCAGAGATGGCATAATACCAAAGAACTGTTCAAAAATGCTACACAATTGTTAGCTAAGAACAGCTGGTTATGCCACGTGAGATAAATGCGAAAAATAACATAAAGTTAAAAATTTTGATACGAAGAATAACGAAAAGTTAATGTTAAAAATATCAATTACGCGTTATGCAAAGCAGGCTATTGAGATTGTGGGCAGACGGAGCCTGAGACGTGTGTAGGAGGTTGACTGCTCTCAGGATCAGGCGGTTCGATAAACGGTTTCAACCTGTCTATACTTACTGATGTCGGTGTCGCGCCTTGCATAATAATGAAGTATTTGGGTTGTCTGAGCAAAATCGGGTAAGGACCGCGATACTTTGGTTGTAGTGGTGCAACAGCAGTGTCGTTGCGAACGAGTACTCTCTTGCAGCTGAATTGCAATGTTTTATTCGATATTTTCTAAAAAGGAGTGTTCTCACAAAATTTAATGCTATAAACGCTCTCTATATAAACACTTATGCTCGCGTTAAGTTCCACAACGAATTAACGCGTAACTTTACAACCAGCTTTGATTTTAGTCAAGGCTGTCCACTTTCCATCTTATTGCTTAGTTTTGTATGAAAATCACTCTTCCGCACATTCAGAATGCAGGTGTTGAAGTTCTCCCAGACGGAAACTAGTCGATCTTGACTATGCAGACGATATCGTACTATTATTTGACAATCGAGCTTCTGCTCAGATCACCTTGAATCGATTAGCAGACATTGTTCTGTCTTTCGGTATGAAATTCATACCCTCTAAATGTAAGATACTTTTACAGGATCACACACCACTCACTACAATCCTGCGACTGCAGAGTGAAGATCTATACTTAGTTGACGGGCTTACATACCTTGCGAACTCTATCAATAATTCAGACATTATGTCTGACGAGGTGAGTATAAGAATCGCGAAAGATAGTTGAGCTTTCTCGAACCTTCGCCATTTATGGTAAATCGCGAGTATTTTACTGTGCCTTAAAGGTCGTGTTTTCAATGTATCTATACGCGCTCTCTTATTATACTCCAGTGAGACTTGGCTTCTTTGAGTTGATGATTTTAGACGCTTACAGGCATTCGAAAATCGTTGCTTGAGAAGCGTAGCACATGTTTGTTACCAACAACGAATGACCAATGTTGACATTCGTAGACGTATTTTTGGATCTGCCAGCAAGTGCTCCTCGTTAAAAATAAAATTATGGCTTCATCAACTTCGTTGTCTCGGTCATGTTTTTTATATTCCCCAATTCGATTTCCAAGTAAAGCTCTGTTCTCTCATCGAGCGCCAGATTGACATAAGAAACAAGGTGGACAGATTTTGATATGTCAGGAACAGTTTAAGTCACTTTCATTCAAATTGGGTAATATAAGACCCACTCGACTGTCGGGATGGGATTCACGTGCGCATCATAGTTATTGGTTATAAACCCTGCGCGATATGGAATCGAATCGAGCTCATTTGTGATCTTATCGCAGGTTTCTTGTAAAATCATCTTTGTAACTTTCTTTTCTTAGTGGGGCAAATTTAGCTTCGAGGTTTGGTTTTGTTTATGACGTGATGCAGTGAAACCCGCAAGGAAGCTGTATTGCTGATTTTGCCTTGCCTTAAAGTTGACATGGCCATAATGGTGTTGTTTAGATGTTTAGTTTGCCTCACTTCTGTGAGTTGTCTAGATAAATAAATATCATATTAAAAAGTTATTCTCTCTCCCATAAGTTTCACTAAAAATTGGTGTCTAAATTATTCTTTTTTCGTTATTTATAAATAGTTTCGTGTTTTTGTGTTTCGTTTGTCATGGTTATATGGCAGTGAAGCATAAGTTACTATTGGCTTTTGTACGGCTTTGCATGATGATGATTTTTATTTAATGCGGCGAACTAATATTTATGCAGTTAAATACTGTTTGTTGCGAAGAACTAATATATATGCAAGTATGTATTAGGTTTTGCGAACCTAGTAACAAATTAGTTCAGTTGTGACCAGAAGGATAAACCAAAAGCAGCATGAACGGAAAGTATAATCTCATGCACATTCGTTTCGTGCTTACTGGCGACTCATCAGTAGGAGCCGGTATTACGCCCTTTAACCACTATATATTTGGTAGAAGAATGTGGAATAATAGGACGGTACAATCTCCTAGACGAATGTGTAAACCTGTAATAGTGAAGCTAACATAATCTAAGTCAACGACAATACGACTTCAGTGCTAACTCACACTATATAATATATATACCGAGTCTGTAAAGGATACTAACACTATGGCTATTGTGTTAGTAACTGATACCTTTTTTGAAATCGATGAGTACCGGATACTAACACTATGGTTTCCGAGTCGGTACATGATACCAACCTGATGGATATAAATTTATGCTAAAGTTCACCCAAATTGAGAATTACAACAATTTCCGAACACCTGTTACTCCAGTTAAACCATACACTCTGGCCTTCATCGATATCAGTTATCACATTTCGCGGTAAGCATGACATCATTCAATTCAATATATTACAGTTAAATACTGTTTGTTGCGAAGAACTAATATATATGCAAGTATGTATTAGTTTTGCGAACCTAGTAACAAATTAGTTCAGTTGTGACCAGAAGGATAAACCAAAAGCAGCATGAACGGAAAGTATAATCTCATGCACATTCGTTTCGTGCTTACTGGCGACTCATCAGTAGGAGCCGGTATTACGCCCTTTAACCACTATATATTTGGTAGAAGAATGTGGAATAATAGGACGGTACAATCTCCTAGACGAATGTGTAAACCTGTAATAGTGAAGCTAACATAATCTAAAGTCAACGACAATACGACTTCAATGCTAACTCACACTATATAATATATATACCGAGTCTGTAAAGGATACTAACACTATGGCTATTGTGTTAGTAACTGATACCTTTTTTGAAATCGATGAGTACCGGATACTAACACTATGGTTTCCGAGTCGGTACATGATACCAACCTGATGGATATAAATTTATGCTAAAGTTCACCCAAATTGAGAATTACAACAATTTCCGAACACCTGTTACTCCAGTTAAACCATACACTCTGGCCTTCAAACAGTATTTAACTGTAATATATTGAATTGAATGATGTCATGCTTACCGCGAAATGTGATAACTGATATCGATAGTAAAAAAATTAGTTCATATAGGACCAGAAAGATAAACCAAAGTTAACATGATCTAAGGATTTCATGCCATGTGCACATTTGTTTCGTGCTGGATGTTGGTACCATGTATCGACTGGGCAACCATAATTTAGGTACTCTTTACAAGCCCGGTATATAATATATTATAATGAATAAGCTATGAAGTTGCATTTCCAAAGATTATATAAATCTGACTATATTAAAGTCGGAATTCACATTCGTCCAATTGTCACACATACTTTGTCAAGTGTATTGGGAATATATAGTGTAATACTGGGTCCTACTGATGAGTCACTAGTAAGAAAAAAAGTATGCGCACATGAAATTATTATTTGGTTTATCCTTCTGATCCTATTTGAACTAATTTATTACATTGTGCGCAACATCTAAGACAACTGCATACATCTCAGTTCTCCACACCAACTATTGTATATTTTAATGAACATTTGTTGCACGGGTGGTGATTATAATTACTATAATCAAGGTTGCGATCTTGATCTAAATACATAATCCTTTGTGCAAATACATTTATCAATATAAACTAAGAATTATATATTGTTGAAAAGGAAATTCATCCATATGAAGCCGATCTGCTGGATGAGTTGCCTTTTCAACAATATAAAATTCTTACTTTATACTTATAAATGTATGTCCACAAAGGATTAGGTGTTTGGATCTTGATCGCAACCTTGATTATCGTAATTGCTATCATCGACCGCTTGACCAGTGTTCATTTAACTATATAAATATTCAAGTCAATACCACTTCCCCATGTAGCATGGTGTCTGTTATATAATGACATATTGGGGATAGTTAGTTTGAACTTTGGGTCTAAAAGGAATCTCATATGAGCCCATCCAGAGAAAAGGCTAACCAAGAAACTTTGGTTAGTATATGACTGCAAATTGTGTTTGAAATGAAGTAGGGTGGCTCGGTGGTTAGAGCACCAGTTTCCGAGGCTGAAGTATCCAGGCTCGAGCCCTGTTTCTTGAAAATTTTGGATGGTACGTGAGGAGTTACAAATGAGAAATTGAATTAATTTGTTACTTGGTGCACAACACATAATACATGTCCTTATTTTTTAAACTTTTATATTAATGGAACTTATCATTTTGCTAACTCTTGAGCATTTAACGCGGAAGGAATTTGTGATCGATGTATTCATATTGTTTTTCCATCTCCCTTGTTATGATGGCTCTCGTAAATACTTCATTTAAATAATTTAGTGTTAAAACATAGTTTTGACGTGTGCAAAGAGGAATTGACATTAATCACTTTAGTTAAACTTATATGCTGTTAATTATATTTAACTGATTTCATCGCATTCCTAAACAAATACTCGCACAGGTATGGCGTTTAATGGACATTTGCAACTTGACTTGTTAATTGTCAAATTATTAGTGAGATGAGCTTATCGTTGACAAAGGCTTCCGAAAAAGGAACTCGAAATATTTGGAGTAAAAATGAAGATTGGATGTAAAACCTTGTCTCGTAAAAGCAATATCCATGTAATTAATCTGGCAATCTAATGTTCTAAAATATAAAGCCAAACTTTAAAATTCGGTTTTGGATCATTTCGCATTTAAAATTTTCCCTCCTTTGCTTTCATTATATGAACATAAAATTATAAACTCAATAGGAGTCTCGCAAGGTAGACTAGAGTAATACCTAGTTTTATTTAGCGGACGAATCAAAAAGTTTTCACTGGATCACTCGAGATTCAGTGAAGACAACAGTAAGTAGTTTTTTGTATGATGGCGAGAATTTTACTCCGCTAATGAAGTGGCTTCAATTGCTGTCATCATTTATTAGCTTGGAACTAGTGCATGTTAGCGTGAAAATTGATGCCAGTCATAGACAGAATAGATTTTAGTGTCATAATTTTTTCTCCAGAAAAACGTGCTTGTATAATTCCATTACTGATAAGGATGAATACAAGGTTGCCCGTAATAATGGCTATCGTTCCCTGTTTTCAGTTAGGAGTTTTCTTCGGATATGTGCCACTTTTCGCAATATGTTAACTTCTTTCAGCCAGAAATTTGAGTTTTAATTGTTAATTACTGCCATAATGAAGGAAAAATTTGTGTAATGAAAATTTTATTTCTATAGTAAATGTATTGCTGAATGTATTAAAATAGTTGAATTTTGCTTATTGTTCATCGTTTGAATTTTAGGAAACTGTTTTTTATTGAATACATGTTTTTTTGCTTCTTTTTTTTCCAGCCAGATTCATTTGATTCTTACAAGAAGTTTGTGAATGCTTTTCATGGAAGACGTATCGAATTAGATGCACTGAAGTCAAATTTACTTTCAGCAACTAAAGAAAATCCTTTATATTCTTGCGTTGATCCAGTAAGTATTACAGACAATACACCTGTTGCAAAAAGTGAAACGTTGGGATTTCCTAAACGTACTTCTAAAGGGTGCGTCTCGGAAAATCATGGAAATTATTCTGCTCTTAACGGTGGTAATAAAGACGACAAACATTTATCACGTATGCTGCTACATGCTTTTCACTTACATCTCCCGCTAAGAAGAAAAGTGAAATTTAGAAAAAAATCTTGCCGTGTTGTCAAATTTGGTACTAATGATGGTAAGAGATTTTTTTAATGTTGCACACGAATTCTTATTCTTTTTTATCTTCACCATCATGTTATTAAGTATGTTAATCTTGGTTATAAAATATTTGTGCCGGTTTAGGCGAGGTTTTTTTACCAATAGAATACAGTTGTCATTTTCCTGAAACAGATTTTTGCCCTCGGGTTGGCTCTGTCGTACTAACATGCATTGATTCGAAAGACGTTTAGGAGGAAGGTGACTGGTGACGCCAACTTCTTACTACTGTAGCATAATTCCAGCCATCAGACACACATTTGATTCGATACTGTCTTTCTTATCTCTCGAATGCGTCAAAAGCCAGGCCTTGTCTATTCGGAATTACATTTAAATTGAACAAAATAACCTTGTGTTAAATAAAAAAGGATCTGCTGCACAAACAAAATTTTCTCTCTCATGAGTTCTGGAAGTTTCGTGTTAACTACTACATGCTGGCCTACGTAACAATAGAAAAGTTACCTTTACCTGTATCCATAACTAGTGATTCTCAGTATGTTTACGTGCGCATTTCCGCAATTTATTTTTCTGATATCTGTTAAATATTAGATTAACTTTTTGATATACTTGTACCTCCACCCCACTTAAATTTGTCTTCAGTAGTGACATCGTAGTCTTCGAGAAGATTCAGAATCCCCATCCTCACTAGATCGAAATCCTAAAGCATTGTAAAAACACGTGACGACCAATCTGGTCACAACTGAACTAATTTGTTACCAGGTTCGCAACACCTAATACACACTTGCATATACATTAGCTCTCCGCAACAAACAGTATCTAACTGTAATATATTGAATTCAATGATTTCATGCTTTCAGCGAAATGTGATAACTGATATCGATCAAGGCCAGAGTGTATGGGTTTACTGGAGTAACAGGTGTTCAGAAATTGTTGTAATTCTCAATTTCAGTGAACTATAGCATAAATTGATATCCATCATGTTGGTACCATATTCCGACTCGGAAATCATAGTGTTAGTACCATGCACATTTTGGGTACAATAATGTTGATATCAGTTATTAACACAATAGTCATAATGTTAGTATCCTTTACAGACTCGGTATATATATATATATATATATATATATATATATATATATATATATATATATATATATATATATATATATATATATATTGTATAGTGTGAGTTAGCATTGAAGTCGTATTGTCGTTGACTTCAGATTATGTTAGCTTCACTATTACAGGTTTACACATTCATCTAGGAGATTGTACCGTCCTATTATTCCACATTCTTCTACCAAATATGTAGTGGTTAAAGGGCGTAATACTGGCTCATACTGATGAGTCGCCAGTAAGCACGAAACGAATGTGCATGAGATTATACTTTCCGTTCATGCTGTCTTTGGTTTATCTTTCTGGTCACAACTGAACTAATTTGTTACTAGGTTCGCAACATATAATACATACTTTCATATATATTAGTTCTCCGCAGAAAACAGTATGTAATCTAGTAGACTATCTTAACAAATTTTCGCTTGCCCCACAAGTTACGATTAAAGTACCCAAATCTTTATTGATTACCACAGAACCTGAACAAAAGAAAATAAATCAATACATCTTTAAAAAATATTTAACGGTATACAGTGATGAGTTGTTACTATATATTTTGTGAATCTGTTTGTTTAAACCTGTGGTGCTAGGGAATATGATAGGGGATACAAAGCTCTACAATAAAAATTGCTTGTACGGTATGCCAGAATAACTGAAATAACAATAATCGATTAGACTACTTCATTCATAAAAATGTTTAGAAACAAAATATTACCCTCTCAATTACACCAGTTGTCATTCGATTTATTTGTGCTTCATTTATCCAAACTGATTGCGAATAATTTGAGTGTAAATTTGATATTCAAAATCTTGCTTTTCCTTATATAAGTTCATGCTATGTGCTTCCCAATCGAAAAATTAAAACTAAATTTAAAAAAAATTAGTTAAAATTATAGGTCTTTGCATGTAAAAACGCATGTCTCAAGCCGTATGTATGTTAAACTCCATAAAATTTTCCCGCATATTTTTAAAGCGAGATACGGATGTTTTATAAGTTCAGCGAAGGAAAAAATTGGATTATGTGAAGTTTTGTGGAACGGATAATCGCCCCCAGTCGTCTGTTAGTAGAAAAAATTTTCGGCTACGAGCCATACCTGATAGGAATAATTATCAGCACATGCGCAATCAGTAGTTTCAAATAGTGCCAACTCGGCATCGTTTTCATTGGCAGATAAGCGGCCAACCTATTCCACGACAATGTTTAGTACCAACAATTTGCCATTACCTTTTTATATTCAGTTGCATATAAAATTACCAATGCATACAACTGCGCGCATCGTTAACTTCATTCATGGTTATTGAGAGCTTTTATTCTAAGCTGTTTACAAACCAAGGATGACGAGCACCACTTTTCAGGAGAATGTTATTAAGACACTTTTGGCTCAAGTTTCCTTCAATCTGCAAATATGCCCACCGTGCCTGATACACTTGCTTTTCTTCTTTTTTGACACCTTACCACTTAATGTTGACTGTGCAGTAAAACCAAGGCTTCAAATGAGGTGGAATAGCTGTATCCTGATGGAGCCTATCGAGTTCTGCTACCATTGCAGATGTAACTGGTTGTGGTACATTGAATCATTTCATATTAATAAAGTATCTTCGACATAAGTTCTATTTGTAAGTTATTTCTGCGACCCATTTGGAAATTTTTCCATTAGTTTATAATGTTTTCATTGATTTCTGTTTAACTTTTAGATTTTAAGGACATTACTCTGGATCTCTTTGCTTCTGAAAAAGATTTGACACGGGAGATCGAAAATGGGTCATGTCATTGGCACTCTGAGACTGTTGTAAATAATCTATCTGATTTTATTAATGTTTATGATATCATGCATCTCATAAAATAGTCTATTATTGAAACCTTAAAAATGTACTTTTTATTTTATTTATAATAAGCAATAACTGATAAGACGCAAAATACGTAAAACCTACGTGAGCTAAATAATAATGTTCAAATTTGTATTTTTCGTCAGTTCAACTAGATTAACGTTACTTTTCGTTAAATTTGTGCTTTCATTTGATTTGAATTCAAATGATTATCTAGCGAAAATCTAGCACTTATTTAAGAAATCATAACTAAGAATCAAATTTGCAGACACAATGTGTCGTCGATCCGTACGTATTTACTCTTCTTACATAACAAAGAACTTACCGCCAGTTAAACATACTGACGCATTTTGATCTCCATGGTCACTCCATGCTTATTTGCGTGATTAGAAATTCATAAGCAATGGATACGCAATTGCGCAGTTACCATAGAAAGACTGCAATAATTTCGAATATGTCCCTATGTGCATTCATAAACAGCAATCCTTTTTTGCCTATAGAGATGGTCCCAGACGTGGCTATACCAATAAAATAAAATTATAAAGGCCTCTTCAGTGGACCATTTTGCCTTAGATTCCTGCAGCTATTCACCAAGCTAAATGTCAGACGAAAAAATAACCTTTCTGGCCACGAGATCTAGTCTATCTCTTCTGTGGTTCCAGTCATCCATCGGAGCGTTCTCGGTAGCCTGGCTCTTTGTTTTCTGACATCTTTTGTTTGACTTATGTTGAATTACTCATGGCCAAAAGGCAGTAAAATAATTCTAATCTACAAATAGCATCGTTATACATACCAACCTAGCCGGCTATAGAAATAACGAGAGTTTGAAATGAACTTATCGTGTCTTAATACAAATATAAGTACTCTATACCATATTGAAGTCATATGCAAACAATTATACGATGTTTTAACCAAAATGAATAAGTCAAACCAAAAAAATTTCGTTTATTATAAATTTGTTAATTACCTTTCGTACAAAATGAATTCAAAATATTCTATTAAAAACAAGTCCTCATACAGTTATGTCGAAGAAGAAAAGGTAATTAGCTCTAGATTTATCGCAGTCATATAGCAGTATAGTTAATGTAAATAACTATTTTCTTTTGACAATACGGAATACATTTTAATGCACGATTTTACAAGAGACAGATTTAAAAATATTTCCAGATACAATTTCAGACATATAGTCATATATTAAACAAATACGTAAAAGGAAATATTTGACACTTACCTCACGAGATGTCGTTTCACCAGTGTTTATTTATTATACCATTTAACGGCGTTGCTGCTATAATTCCATGTTAAATGTTAAACATAGTCATATATATATGTGTTATCTAGCATACACGAAATGCGTTTCATCCTTCCTGTATTCAACAAAATGGTGCAGTACACAGCTGCTTGTTTATTACATATGTTATTTTACGTATAATGTTATTAATTCATCTTCGTAAATCGATTCTATAACGTGGTGTTATTACCTTAAATAAAAGATGGATTAATGGCAAAGTATCATTGCTTCAAATAAAAGCATTTTATAATTAAACTCCATTGGCATAATTAATTTTATTTTTGTAATAAAAATATTTACTTAGTATTTTTATATTTACCATAATCACAGGCAGCAATACTGCAGCCTTTAATAACTTTTGCCTAACTGTCATATAAAAATGGGGAAACTTAAAAAAATATATTGTTTTAAATTGTTATAATCAAGGTTGCGGTATTGATATAAACACCTGACCCATTAATTACTTACATGTCAGTATAAGCTACGAATTGTGTAGTGTAGAAAAGGCAATTCATCCAGTACACCAGTTTCGTCCTTATTGGAAACTCATCATGTACTGGTCAGAATTTGCCGCGGACAGGACTCGAACCTGGGCACGTCTGCTTCGGAATCTGGTGCTCTAACCACTGAGCCATCCTGCCGCACAAAAGGCAATTCATCCAGTAGACCGGTTTCGTCCTTATTGGGAACTCATCATGTACTGGCCAGAATTTGCCGCGGACAGGACTCGAACCTGTGCTTCGGAATCTGGTGCTCTAACCACTGAGCCATCCTCCTTTTTGTGCGACAGGATGGCTCAGTGGTTAGAGCACCAGATTCCGAATTAGACGTGCCCAGGTTCGAGTCCTGTCCGCGGCAAATTCTGACTAGTAAATGATGAGTTCCCAATAAGGACGAAACCGGTCTACTGGATGAATTGCCTTTTCTACACTATACTATTCTTAGTTTATGCTGACATATGTAAGTAATTAATGGTTCAGGTGTTTATATCAAGACCGCAACCTTGATTATAATAATTGTTATCACCACCCGCGCAACCAATGTTCGTTTAATTATATATTGTTTTAAATGTTATACGAAAGTGATCTGTGACGGGGAGTATCTAGTTAAGATGAAGATACTTGCCTAGATAACATACAGAAATGCAACTACCTAGACCTCTAAACACCACTCTTATAGCCCCGTTACCTTTAAGGCAAGGCCATATCGGCAATGCTGCAGCCGTGTGATTTTCACGCTATCGCTTCATAAACACGACCAAACATCACAGTTATTTCTGCCCAATTGAGGAAATTAAGTTAAAATTATTTCACTAGAAATTTGCGAAAAATCGTAACTCAGCTTGATTCGATGTCATACCACGCAGTGTTTTCAACCAAAAATTATGATGCGCATGTGGACCAGTCTGGTAGAAGAACGGGTATTACACTGCATATTTTAATTGTAGTTGACTTTAGCTGTTTGCACCTTTTAAAGTCTGTACTCCTTGTTTCCTCGCCAATCCGTCGCTGTCTACAAGAATAATGCTGAGCATTCGAATTGAAGCCATGCGCCGAACGCGACCGATCCACTGCAGTTGACGAGTCTTATTTGTTATTATTAGGAGGAACACGTTGACTGATACATAAATGTCAACTTTGTTTACTTGTTGATGGTAACCTGTATTGATTATGCTTCTTAAACAACGCTGGTCGATTGCCTTTAGACGTCCAAGATCTTCAAATCTAACGAACCGCGATTTTTTAGCGACTAACAAAATGACACGTGCATATGCTTTGTACACACGACCTTTAAGGCAGAGTGTCGTACTGGCATTTCACCATAAATAGTGAAGTTTGGAGAAGACGACTCTAGATTACGCGTTTATCACAAAAATCTCGTTACTCATATTGCACAAGATATTGATACAGCTAAAAAGATATGTAAGCATGTCAACTACGTCCACATTCTCATTTTGAAGCCACAAAGCCGAAGCGAGGGATGGACGATCCTGTAGATATATATATATATATATATACTTATATATATATATATATATATATATATATATATATGCATATAAAATTTAAAAGGTTGCGAGTTTCAGAATGAAAGTCGGAACAATGATTGATAATCTATCAAGTTGGTCTGGAATGAATCTTGGTTTTCAAATAATAATAAAACGGTTTGCATAATCAAGATCATCCAATCTGCTATTGTCGAGGACTTCGGCACCTACGCCCTGAACGTTTGTAAAAGTATAATCCACAATGACATGTATTAAAAATTTTTTTAAAAAGTGTGGAAAGTGGACATCACGGCTCATTACAAAACTGTACGATAAATTGTTTTAGGCGCTAATGCGACCAGAAGCATACTTATAGAGAGCACGTATAATATTGATAAATTCAGTTGGTGTACTACTTTTCGACGGAATATCGAATAGAACATTGTTATCCATAAGGGTGAGATACATTATTAAAGCCTAGAAAGACGGATATCGTGATACGGAAATATGCACGCCACTTTTCGATTTATTACCATAGCATCAAATTATTATCTATATAACTTTGTTCTTGCTGGAATTCGACTTGTACTTCTATAGTATGTAATTCACTCGTAGCGCTCATACAGTGTGATTTAGTCAAAGAAATTAACCTAGTTGCGACTGGAGTCAAGCTTATAATACGAGGTTAGCCGCAATTATTAAAATTGCCTTTTTAAGATAGGAATGATGATCGATTCACTTCTAGCAACCGGCATGATCCTCTCATTCCATATAACACATAAAATATTAGTAGATACTCTACAACTTGTCGCCAACATCCTGGCGGTAGTTTTGTTATGTTTTTCGACGACTGGTTAAATACGATGGGATTGGTGTTTAATTCAAGCTCGCAAACTTGATTTAAAGAATCCTTAAATAAGGTCGAAGTTAGATCGTCGCGATCTGCAGCTTTTCGATATTTCAGAGATAAGATTGGATTTCGCGTTTCTAAATTCGATGGTTGTTCGAGATTAGCGTTCAGCGTTGTTAATACAGGTTCCCTTTCAAAGATTGTGACTGATGCTTAACATAATGTTTGTGTGCATTTGTGAACGTTGCTATACTGGTAATGATCCATCGCCGTTACGGTCTTTTCTATCAGGTAGGCCAATGAGGTGGAGTCAGAACAGCAGTCTGAACCCTTCACTAGGAATAGATAACGTTGTTTTTGTTTACAACCCACACGTAACTGTGCATGTCGCTGTTTTTCAGCAGTGATGTCACAGTATCTTAAGCTGGAGCACTATATATATATATATATATATATATATATATATATATATTCATAGATAACCATCAATATAAATAGGGCGTATTGCATAAGCCAAGACTTAAAAAAAGCAAAAACAGGAGGACAGGTATATTTCACACTATCCGCGTTCAGGTAGTAATATGGCTACACAGTGACCTTTTTATCTTAGCCCAATTAGTGATTATGATTTACTGGAGAGTCCTGTTCAACTTTGGTTCTGTTAAGCTCATCCTCAACTCACGCCTCCTGATGATTCGATACATTCTTCCATTTTCATTATCATTGTGTTATCGATCAGGCGGGTTTATTTATATTTTTTACTATTATTATTATTATTATTATTATTATTATTATCGTACTTATTTTTACTAGTCAGATTTATTTTAACAGTCATCCAATTGTATTCAAAACACAATAATATGTTTAAATATAGATACCGATCCATACGCTTACTGGTTTATTGATATCTATATCAATCATTCAAATTCAGAGCTATCATCGATACTCTGTGCAGGTTGGGATAGCACGCAAAATGCTGTTATTTTTGTAGCGACGTGATCAAGTAAACATATACATAAAAAAATCTGGAAACTAAAGCGTCACTGAATTAAGTAAATTATCTAGCACATATCAATCGCCCATGTCAATAATGCATAGTGGGTCCAAATGGGATGATAGCTTTGCGCCCAACAATAAGCATTATCTAAGCATTAACATTGATTTACTGTAAGGAATGGTATTCTTAGCGTGAAAGAAGCACAAAGGCGTTGTTAATGGTGAAAATTCTTGCCGTCAATGATAGGAAAAATCTAGCTATGAACAGCAAGAATGGCGCCGAAAATACATTGTGCAAAAAGTCATGATTATAAAGCAAAGCAATTGAAAAATGACTGCATTGATAACAGTGTAATTTACATAAAAGGAGATGAAGGTGATTTTTAATGTTAACCTCTCATATATAAATCAAGTTTGTGAAATTGAAGTTAACAATAATTCCATTGTATTTGCCTAGTCCAACAACAGCAAAATTACCATCAGTCACACGCACTGACGCATTTCGACCTTCCATTATTATCTCTCGAATACGATGGAAAACTGACTAGTGAAGATCTAACTGAAAAATTAGGTATGCGAATCATGTATCTAGTAACCTCGCATAACTTTTACCTGATTGTAAATTTCGTCGGCACAATTTATAAGCAGTCACGAACATTAACTATCTGCAGCTTTTGCCACATGTATATAAGTTATATAATTGTGCAAACAGTTTATACTGCTGTAGAGGCTCCACATCTATTGTTATCTGAGAACCCCATAGATGCCAGATCTTGATCAGTCTTTAATTGTATAATAGAATCTGATAAGCTTGTACTTTCATTCATATCTGCTAAATTCATACCTGCCATGTCTTGAGCTAACTTGCTAGTGTCCACAAACTTAAGATTAGCTTCCATGTCGATCGTACTTTATTATTAATTTGATACTTAATGTTAGGCAATCGGAATGTGAGACCTTTTACGTTGCAAAGCACCCGAACAAATAACCTGGAAAGAAATAGACGTGTGGAAATCGAGTAAACATAAAATGGAGGAAATGAAATATATGCAGCACGCCGAGGATATAACAACCAGTCACGTACAGATAACCGAAAACTGAAATTGCGCACAATTCAAAGTATTTAAAGAAAGAAAATTCTGTAAAATAAACGAATAATTTATTTTTAAATGAAATTCGTTTCAATCAGCCAAGGTGGGTTAAATTTATCAATAATTGTTACTTTGTTATTGTCGGAGGAAATATCTTCCTCCACACTGCGAATATATATATATATATATATCTATATATATATATGTATATATATGAATGTTTCTACTATAAAGAGAAAAGCATTTAATAATAATGTGGATAATGACCGGTTTAATTCGAGAATACACAACAACATTTAAATCTTTCACTTATATACATACTGGGTATCCATTTAATTCCGTAAGTGATAACTGTACTGATTTTCACTTTCACTTATACTTTTTGTTTGTGTTTATTGCGATTTGATTTGTGGAGCGTCAACAAGAAATAGAGATAAAACCACCAATCAGACTTGTTGCCACCCACTTAAACGAATGGAATCCCAGGATGTATATAAATGAATAATTGTAATGTGTTGTTGAGTTTACTCACAATTAATCGGTCATTTTCCACTTTAGTATTACATGTTTTCTCTTCATAATAAACAATATACTGTGTAATATTCTTAGGCAATAGCCATTTTATTTATCTATCAATATATATATATATATATATATAGTAAATTTGAGAAGGCAAAAGCAATCAAGTTTACACTAGACGGGAACAAGACAGATATCTATCATTTCCAGTTGTAAAAATAGCGAGAGGTGAAGAAGGTACCATCTAAAGGTCGGCCACAAGAAATCAAACTGGACTGGGCGGTATATCCATTATTCCAGTAGTGTACCAAGGGCGTTCAAAAACAACCACATAATCAATTTGGGCACAATAATACGCAGGATTTGTTAACCAAAGAACATTAAGTTGGAGCTAACCTGAATCGCGAAACGTTGAGGAACAATGACTATCCCGACTGATTATTTGAGGCAAAGTAATATAATCGAGACCAAGTTAAAGGAAACCAAAATACCACACATATTAACGTGATCTTCCAGCCATGATTATCAAATGAAAAATCATTTGAGCCATTAAAGCTCAGTTTATGTGAATAAATATGAGAGTTGTGTTCAACACTTCAAAACTTATGCGAACTAATGAAAAAGACAGCCTCTCTGTGACATCAACACCATTATCTGTATACAAATTTCTATGTACCTGTAACGTCGAATAGATCGGCAGATAAAAAGAGGCTCGAAACTAGAGTAAATCGGCATCATCCGCAAAAGTTATTAAAAAGGGATGCAACTTCTGCACAAAAATGAGCAATTCGGGAAAATCTATTACTCACATGTCACGTTATCAGTAATAATAATCGGAAAAAATGCTTCTGGCTTTTGAATCTTTCGAAATTAATGAAGATTAACTCTTGCTTAAACGTGAAAAAAGTAATTCAAAATAAGTCAAATTGGACTGGAACAGAAACAAAACGAACAGGCCTTAAAAAGTAATGGATGTGCCGCAAAATGCGACAAACCCATTAATTGCGGTCACATTCGAAATGGAAGCGATGACGCATCACATGGTGTTCCGAAAAAAGAAGCAGTCTATATTGTGTAATATCAAGCCAGACATAGCTAACCGGGAATTGGTTACGATAAATGTACAGTTAGGATTGAATGAGCAAGAATATTTACGAATCCAGAATAATTACTGTAAATACTGGTAGAAATAATATTTATTAATAAATGCTATTTCATAGATTATAGATCTTTTATATATATATATATATATATATATACATATATATACATATTTAAACATACACATTTTGATGGCAGTCGCTTCCTTCTATACGTTCATAATTCATTCAGTATTAAGCATAAAGATTTTTCTTTTGCAGAACTGTCCATTATGGTTTCTTTTGATTTGATCTCACATGACACTTATCATAACCTTTTAATTGTTTTTTAAAAATTAAATCAAAATAAATGGGTATTTGGCTGATATACTAGATTCATTGAAAATCGTATGTGCTTTCCATTGAAGCAAACCCATATGTTTGCTTATAGATTTAGGTATATATATGTAAAAATATATGGTTTTTATACGTATATATAAATTAATATTTATAGTTTTATATAAGATGTGGGTATCTATATAGTTATAAAGATATTTATAATTTTATATATCTATAAACACATTTTTTGTTAAAAATTAGCTTTTGGCAAAAATGGCCAATTGGCTTGACATTTAGAAATGTCAGGATACTAATCATATAGTGGATTGCATATGGTTGAGTGAGACACTAGCTGTTGTTCATCAGTAGTGATAACGATGGGACTCGTTTGCGACAATATGAACAAGCATATACATTGACTCACAATTTTTCCTCTATATTAGTTCTATATAAGTAGGTACATGTGAGTGTACACATATATTGAGATATATTTATTTATACAAGATTAGGAGTGTGAATGTGCGTGACCATTATTGGCTTAAATTTGCGCAATTGTGTGAAAATGACGGGTTTGGTGCTCTGAATAAAAGCAATTGTTGAATTTAATTGTTATTATCGTGCAGGGATATAGGCATATATGCCGCAAACACACACACACACACACACATACATATATATATATATTTATAGTTTCTAATTTCACCATTTTTTGAAATGTAAGAACAAAACAACGTACTCCATGGAATAACATTTATTAATAAATCTTATTTCTACCAGTATCTTCAGCCATTGTTCTGGATTCGTTAGTATATTCGTTCATCCAATCCCACTGTACATGTGTTGTAACCAATCTCCTCTTCGTTATGCTAGCCTTTGCTTTGCGCAATTTAGACCACTGCTTTTGCGCAATTTAGACCACTCCTTTTGCGTAACGTCATTTGGTGTGTCATCGCTTTCATTGTAATTGCGTCCGTAATTGATGTATGTGTCGTATTTTGCGAAGCGTTGGCTATTTTTAAAGGCATGTCGGTTATGTCTTTGTTCCAGTCCAATTTAATTTCTTTTTGAATTATTTTTTGCACGTTTATATATATATATATATATATATATATATATATATATATGCATGTGTACTTGTTCGTGTGTGCTTGTGCGTATATATGAGCAGTTACTGAAGGCCTGATATTTAGGGATACATAATCTTTAGTAAATCTAACGTATTTGTAAAAAGATCTTTTTCGAAAGAGGACACAAAATTTGCCATAATTTGTGTTATGAAAGCCTATTGTTGTAAATACCTAATGACGAGGCTAGAGATGACGACTTGTAACTTCGTTAGTCAATAGAAAATAATTGAAACTAACATTTTCAGTCGATATTACACGCCCTGTTGAAACCTTCAGAGTAAAGGAACCAATTAGAGTCCATCTATCGAGACAAACACGTTGTGCAACCATAACTGAAGGTGATTTGATATATTGCGAATCGATAAACCACTTCTATCAACCCTGGTTAGACAAAATGCTTATCAATTACTTAAATTAAAGTTGCGAACTAGATAACAACACTAATCCCATTAAATAAACATTTTTCAATTTAAGCTAAGCATTGTATACGTTAACCAGTGCAGTTTATCCTTATACAATGTTAAGTTTATACTGACGTATGTTTGTATAATGAGATTGTTATTAACATCAAGCTCACAATCCTAAATAAAATAACTGTTATCATTACCCGCACAATGAAATTTTCTGTGAATTGATTATCAATCAAGGAAGTTAGTGCAATAGAAATTGCTATACTAGCTAGATCAGTTCATAAGATATAAATCGTATATTTGTTTCAGCCATTCAAGTAATGATATTCATTACTGTTTGTAAAAAGCTAAGCTATATTATATTATTATAAACACGATAAATCACATATAATAGATAAAATCTAAATAAATTTATTTTTCCCTAAGTGCTTATATATATATATATATATATATATATATATATATATATATATATATATATTAATAAATATAAAGACCATTACTACTAGTATCCATATGAAGCAACGACTGAACAAAGACAGGTTGGTATAAATCTGTAAATTTAATTGAATGCGTAGCTCCTGCGGCGTAGGGGGGACTGTTTAATTTTAAACCCTAAGATTTTTGGTCCGATCCCGAATCATAGTGGTTAAAAATATTGAACAGGTGTGTTCAGTTAAAACTAATCTTGTCTCGTATGTGTTTCGGTAGCTTTTGAGCAATGTTCAATCTATAGTTACACTGTGCCACTTTACATTAATTAAATTTAACCTATCCGGGTGGCAAGATATTTGTCTTTTAATGACAGATTGCGAATAGTATGTTGCTTTTTAAATTTAAAAGAGATACTCACAAGAATCCAGAAGAAGGAAAAAATGGCAAAACTAAGAATGCGGTATGGAACGAATAATAACATGTGATATCCGGATTAGATGGTGTAGGTTACGTAATGCATGACTCTGAACGAGTCAAATTGCAGCTGAGGGAACTCTAGCTACAACATATTAGGATACAAGAAGATCGAAACACGTCTTGTCGAAAAATTGTATTAGTTATCTTGTGCTTAAACTAACAAATTATACATAATAAAATACTAAAATTTTTCCATAATTTAATACCACCCTCGCAGTTGTCATAGTAGCTACCTTCTATTGTCAGATCGGTAATATAAAGTTGGAACTTCAAAAGAAATATGAACGAGGGTCCAGCTGAATAAATGACAACCGAGAACACAAGCTGGTGCTAAACTAAAAATTGCATGAAATGTATAAAACTTTTACTTAGTGGATTAATCGTATGACTAAGATAAATGCTCAAGGGTTTTTCACCGACAACAATTACTCTCAATACTACTGATGAATGGCAAATAATTCCAAAACCAGTCTAGTATAATAGTTGCACTTGCTTTGGTAATGTAGAAGCTCCTAACCTATTCGTGTCTGCGAACCCTATAGATGCCAGATCGCTTGTAGTCCTAAAATTTACAGTAGAATCTGATATGCTTATATTTCCATCCACGTCTGCTACATTCAAATCCGCAATATCCTGTACTAACCTACTTGTGTCCTCAAATTTAATATCAGCCTCCATGTCTGGTTAGTTTAATTATTGAATCGACACTTAATGTTAGGCAATCGGAATGCGAAAGCTGTCTCGCTCAAACTCCCAAACAAATAATCTGGAAGGAGATATACGTGAACAGCAGAATAATCAAATTACCTGTTCCAGAACGTCCATTCTATGTGTGCTTCAATAACAAAATGCAAGACAGTTTTAGCAGAAATATATTGTTAATATGTATCCGTTTTTAATAGAGAAAAATGTGAAAATTGCAGCAGACCAACAGATGATACAACCCGTCGAGATGCGTGACACTCGAAAACTGAAAATGGCGCACAATTCAAAGTCAAGTATTTAAACAAAGAATGTTCTGGAAAATAAAAGAAAAAATCTTTTTAAATAAAATTCGTTACAATCAGCCATGGTGGTTTAAATTTATCAGTTAATGTTATTTTACATTTGGCGGAGGATTTATCTTCCTCCACAGTAATTAAATTTTTGCCTTTTCTCATTTTGAAAACAGATACCTACTACCTTATATAGAAGTTTCTAAATATAATATCGGAATAAAATTAGAGTTCTTGCTAGAATATGTAACACGAAAGAATCCTACATGCAAATAGACACATACGCATATACACTTACTAATCATCCCAAACAAGGAAGAGAATTAAACCTAGTCAGTCTGACTGCCACCAATATAATCAATTGAAACCCTGGATGTAAATAAATGAACGAATGTAAAGTGATGTTAAGTAGTCTCGAAATAAATGGCCATTATTCACTTTGTTATTAATGCTTTTTCTTCCTTATAAGAAATATACTATACAATATTCGAGGCAATGAAATTATATATATATATATATATATATATATATATATATATATATATATATATATATATATATATATATATATATATATACTAATAGTACCCTTTCCATGTGCAAAACGATAAGGAATTTTATCTGATGCAAGAAAAGTTTTTTCTCATATTCATCTCAAGTAACTACAAATGAATATCTCTTCATATATAAATTGAAAGGCAAAACAAAATGGAAAAATTTAAACATGGATAGAGTGTGGGGGAATTAGGGGAACGACCAAGCAATCGTGTGCATCACCTCCAGTTTAAGCTCAGTGCTTGAATCAGGAACCAGGACTTATTATCGACTGTGATGCATTGATAAAATTAATGTTAAAAGTAAAATAAAAGAACCAAAAGATCACCTTGGTATATCGATTGATAACCTACTTCAATTAACTTTAACTTTTATGAATGCGCTCTGCATTTTTATAAACAGAATTTTGAAGGATGGAAAAATACCAATCGATATTCTAACGATAGTAGCTAAACCGTTGCCAAAAGTAAGTAAGCCAACGTGCGCCAATGATTATAGACTAATCTCTATTATCCCTTCATTTTTGAAGATAATAGAACGACTGATACTAGATCATTTAGAATGTATGTTGCCGGTTGATTTTGATACAAGCCAACATGGCTTTACGAAAGATCGATCGACAATTACTAATATTCTTTCTATGTGGAAACATGTAATTACACTAGATGAGAAAAAGTTACATGCATTAATTGTCTTTATAGATATCTCAAAAGCTTTTGACTCTATATCATTTGATGCTATTTTGAAGGCGATTAATTCACACTGCTAATAATTCGTCAAAGATCAGAACGAATTATTTTGGCCAAAATGAAGAGTAATCCTCGATTAGGATTTAAACTCCTCACAGATTACAGTAAATACAAGGAAAATTTAAAGCTTATACTACCTGTGGATAAAACTGAGTCTGGATTTCTCTGTGAATTGGAGGAAGTATTTGTCAATTTGATATGCAATCCACAGAATGAGAAAACTTTTATAGAACTATCAGATCCTTTGGGAGGCCAGGAACCAGGACTTGTTATTGACAGTGATGAATTGATAAAATTGATGTTAAAAATCAAATCAAAAAAACAAAAAGATCACCTTGGTATTTCGATTGATAATTTAATTCAATTACCCTTAACATTTAGAAATGCACTCTGCAACTTTATAAATAGAATTTTGAATGATGGGAAATTACCAATTGATATATTAACGATTGTAGCTAAGCCGTTGCCAAAAGTTAGTAAGCCAACGTGCGCCAGTGATTATAGATTAATCTCTATTATCCCTTCGTTTTTGAAGATAATAGAACGATTGATACTAGATCATTTAGAACGTATGTTACCGGCTGATTTTGACTTATGTCAACATGGCTTTACGAAAGGTAGATCGACAACTACCAATATGCTTTCCATGTGGAAACATGTAATCACATTAGACGAGAATAATTTAGATGCATTAATTGTATTTATAGATATCTCAAAAGCTTTTGATTCTATATCTTTTGATGCTATTTTGAATGCGATTAGTTTGTTGAATATTGAACCGAATATTTTTAGATTACTTAAATACTATCTATATAATCGAAGAATGAGTATTCAAGTAAATGATTTGATATCAAAATCAAAACGAGTAACGAGTGGAGTTCCACAGGGATCAAGCTTGGGGCCAATTTTATTTAAAATTGTATTAGCAAATTTGGAAACTAAAATCCTTAATGGTCGAGTTTGCAAATTCGCTGATGATTTAAAAATAATCTTCCCAATTGATCCAAAGAATGTCGAATTCTCCAAAAATAATGTGACTTTAGATTTGTATGATTTGAGTAAATATTTGTTTACACTAGGGCTGAGAATAAACAATAAAAAGACGAAAGCTTTAAAAATAGGGAACAGAACAAACTTTCATTATGTTTATTTTCATGATGCAGTTATTAATGATGTGTTTGAGATTAAACTTATGCAAGAAATTAAGGATTTAGGCATAACTATTCAATGTACAGCTTCTGCTGAGAGACATATTGAAAGTATAGTAGGCAGTGCCAAGAAAAGATGGGCACTAATAAATCGAAATATTTTATCAAATGATATAAAACTTCA